>JAQFYM010000015.1:0-198539 GCA_034694785.1 Agrenia bidenticulata | reverse complement strand
AGGGGGTTTTCTAAACAGGCACCTTTAGTCCTAAAATTTGGTATGCAAGTTCTTGATTGCAAAATATAATGTACTAGAACATGATTTTTTCAATCGCATAAATGACCAACAAGGGTCATTTATAAAGGGTTTTATAAAAATTAATCTACAGCTCTCAGTTTCGGGTACCAAATTGCAATATAAAAGGTACTGTGACTGTCTGAAATCTCTATCGAAGTATTGAATCTTGGGTTTTTTGTTTTAGTTGACACAGAATCCCCACAAATAATCGTTGATGATCTTGATCTTGATCTTTGAATGAACGTAATAGTTAATTTCGAGTACGGATCGATTGCAATCAAAGGGTGACCAGTGCATGGAGACTGACCGTAGGGTGCTCACTAGAAAATCGACTTAAAATCATGAAAAAATTTTGGACAACAGAATATGAGAAGTTTTTTTAAATATTGGACAAATTTGACTACGGGGGTGGGGAGGGCGTGAGGTCAAAACAGGGGAGTTTCTTTAACGCAAATTGGATTACATAGTACCATGGGGTGTTAAGAGGGGTTTAAAAACTGGAGGCATATTATCAGAAGTTTTCTACAAACGAACGGGCCTTTCGTAGCTGCTTGGAGTAGGTTTTTCAATCCATTCTAGCAGACATAATGAAAAGTAATGAACTTAGAGGGTCTGGCTTGCTTTCAAATTTACAATAGACATTAATTTCTAACTAAAACATCTCATTACGTTCAATAAGTACAATTACAATCCACTAGTACAAAAACTAATCAACCATAAATGTATCATCCATTTATGTTTCCAAATCTATAATTCTAAACAACCAACTTATAGCCAACATCTCACAGAGTGAGGAGAGAGAGTGCTGACAACATATGGCAAAGGGCCTCGTTTACACTTTCAAAAAATATGAGGAAAAATGAAAAGTCATTCCAGCCATGTCACCCCCACCACCATCTCCTAATGAAGACAACCAATACTTGCAAACGGATCATATGGTACACACTGAACTATAGTGGGAGGATGTGCCATCATCTGGCATGACAGGCCTCAGTGTGTTTCCTGAAATGACGTGCGGAAATGGGGAAAGTCCCACTGAAAAATTTCGAAACCTCCCAAAACCGAAACAGCCCATTTCCAACTTGCCACCAAACATGGAAACACACACACGCCCGCTGCTCCTTTCACAATTATAATATGAGATGATAAATGAATCCAGATGGAAATGCGGACTCTGCTCGTCATCTAAAATTAAACTTCCGCCTTGTCAAAGAGGAGAGAGAGAAAAAGTGACAGTGATAATATCCCCTTCGCTCACTTCCAACCCATTACGAAGCTAATTTTTGAAACAGCTCAAGAAACCCGGAGGAGCCAAGAGTAACTCCCTCCAACTTGACAATGAGCCCGAGGGGGTGAGAAATAGGTAATAAATGTCAGTGGGTCCTATAATTTTATTCAGTTAAGAACTTGGAGGCTTTCCGTTGGTCCTGCATTTCATCCCTACCCGTACCCTTTCCCTGGACATAGGTGTCTGGAGTGGCTTTTGGCCTGGATATAGGGCGAGCATCAGATATAATCTTGGATGAGGATATCGAAAAGCGGGCAAATGTTCCCAGACCCCGATGTTCGGGATTTCGGACATATTTTCCCTTTTTAAAGAACATTGTCGGATCTAGACGGTCGACATGTGTGGATGAAGTTTAGTCCAATGTAAATACATACGATCCCATTCCCATAATGCCCGGGTTAGTACTTGCTACAGCTGGGTCCGGGTGTCCAAAAACTAAGAACCAGTATGAGGGCATCGTACCAGATTGCTTGTCGAGCTCTCCAGTCCTGGGCCTACAGAAGCTGAATATTTCATGAACTTGTTATGGCCTGCCTTTGACACGCACTAAGGGCCCAATTTTAGTCCATTGCCCTCCTCCTCGTGCCTACTATAGTTTCCTACTAAAGAAAAATTAAACCTACTTCACAGCTAAACTATGTACTTTGATCCTATTACTACATTTCAAAATTTTGGAAACGGCAGCTTCCTCCATCAATTACTTTGTACTTTGTCGGGGGGGGTGGGGGCAAGTATCTGTCTCTTACGATAAGGTTTTAGAGCTGGCCCTCTGATAACTTCAATTTGTTATGATGACTTTGAATTTTTTTTTGCAACGTCAACAGATTTCAATTCAGAAATTATTCAGAACAATTTTGCTTATTTATGCGGACGTTAAATATTTCATTCAAAAATTTATAAACGAGTTCATTGTTTAGATCAGTGTGCTGTTCAGTTAAAACATTTAAAGTTAAAAAACCTAACCAAGCCAGCTTAATTTTGTCATAAATTAATCGAAACTGCCTGCATACTAAAATGGGTTTCATTCCCGAATTAGAACCCGCATATAAACCCCGTGTTAAAACTCCATCCAAAATCCGGGTATTGAAATATCTCCAGTAGGATTCCGATTCCTCTAGAAAGCACAGAAAGACCATCCAAAATCATAGAGAATAAGAGAGATAATAGCCAGGGATTTGAAATGATTCGGAATTTAAGAATAATTAGGCATCTCAAAGACAGAGGACGGAGGGGAATGACTAATGAGGAGTGAGAATCTTTAAAAGGAGGAAACCCCTAATCACCAAATGAGCTAAATCCATCAGACTTTTAGTTTGAGTTAACAAGAGCTCACAATCTCTGCTCTAACTGTAAATAGGAGAGAGTTTTCAAATAAAAAATTTGAATACGATGAGAAACTACAGATCCAACTTTGGATTCGGTTTAGAAAGGAACATTTCCCTAATTCCAAGTCTGAATAAGTAGGAGCCGGGTCTTTAAAAACAGCTCCCTCCGCATTGTGATGAATCACTCGGGTATTCTGTATAAATAATTTAGCTTCAAAGATTCAAGCCGCCTCAAAAGGGGAGAATGGAACCCTCTGAGAACTCAAGGATCCTCAGCAACCTTTCAAGCCTAATGGAACATTTGAAATCGGAGTGGGCCAGCAAATTAAATCTTAGTCGCATAATTTCGGTCATGAGTGACTGACTCGAGGCTGGAGAGTCATGACGTAGCCCTTTGTCCCAAACGGGGATCACTTATCACATATTCTACTTAGCTCCCTAGTTATCCATCAAATCAAAAGCAGCACTTATAATCTTGTACAGCCTATCAAGAACTCATGACCAGTATTGATATTGATATCTACATTCTTATATTGAGCTAATCCAATGAACAACAAGAAATGGATTTTCGGAGTTCCTACGGGTTTGCTAACCGATCTGGGTTAGTCATTTCCTCCGAATATTTTATTATCCTCATCCCTAACGAGATGCTACCACCGCTACTTGGTTAAAGGAATCTACCCCTGTTGGTCTGTATTGCATTTGAATTATGGATTCGAGTCATTGTGTATTACTCTTGTGGCTGAGGGATTCAGAGACGAGGGGATTTTGACATTTGACGGTTCTGTGTACCCGTGGGTGTACAGCATTTTAGAAAATGAGGTATCAATTGTATTTTTAAGGCGAGGGATGGAGATTTTTTTATTGGTAATATTAGATGTTTATACTTTTTAGCTGAGCTTTACATGTGCTTTGCAAGCATTGCAATATCATTATTATTATTATTTATTCAATCAGAACTTCCTTGAAGGTACAGGGTTGTTACGTTCTGACAATTTTCGAGCGCAAATATGTAATCTATGAATGATTACCAAATTATATAATTACAAATATATTATACACGGCTTGAACCTGGATATTCTCCTAAAATTCCCCGTCAACCATTCCATAAGCCCCTTGAGCTTTTAAAAAAATCAATCAGATCATAAAGACCTCTTCAATTGCAGACACAAGAACTTGATTACCAGCCTAACTAGATGATCAAAATCCCAATCGGATCTCCATATCATCTTCCCACATCAAAACTCGTCCAGAAAGACTAAAAGTATTTCCAAGCATATCAAAACCCATGAAGTCTGGCTCCAACTTGGCTTTATCAAGTGTTTAGCTTAAGAGAGCTATTCCAAAGAATCCGGATGTGAGGCCGTACTTGCCAAGTCTGGGCTTATGGTAATCCACTATGCATAATAGATTAGATATGAGCTCATAAAATTAAAATATTCTTCCAGCTTTCCCCATATCATGTTTCCATGCTCAAGTCATACCGACCATCACGTCTTAATAGAAATCGTATCCTGTAATGAGCCCCAACTACTTTTCTTAAACCAAGAATCATTATTATTCTTATAACAATAGCCACTTCATATTTTCCTAATCATTATCACGGAACACTTTGGTCCATTTTCCTGGTCATAAAAGTAATGACCGAGCCTTGTTATACAGTTCGGGACTTTATCAACAGCCTCTAGCTTCTAATAAAATCATATGCTCCAAAATCCTCCAGACTCATACCCAGCCCTACTAAAGCACATATGGACCCTAGTGTGGACGTGGGCATGTTGGTCAATTATGACTTTCCAAAAGTGAATTACACGTCAAAATTTTCTCCCTAAACTGCCCCCAGTAGCTGGAGGAGCCATAGGGAAAATTTGAAGAGACAGATCGGGACAACAAAGTTAGGTTTAAGGAGGAGAGACTTAAACGAAGCGTGTGATTATTTCCCAATGTCCTCTGAAGCGTTCTGAAATTCGGGCTTAAATTTCCTGGAGCAATTCTCCATTCCTTTCCTCTTGACATGATCAAGGGAGGGGGATGAGGATGTGATGACTTGTGATATTGAAATAAAAAGCCCCCCATGCCAACTCGACGTAGGTAGCTTCAGTTGCTAAAGAGGGTTGACATATTCTCATCATAAAAGAACGTCCACCTATTTGCACTCAACCACCCGCTGGCAATGTATTGTAGGACGGGGGGGAAAGTACAAGGTCCCAATGTAAACTACGTGATGAAACGGTGGCGTATGTCTTCCCATAATCCTCACCCTCGTTAGTCTTGTATAATCCCTTTAATTTTTATGTCCCTTTCTAGTTGACGAGTTGACGTAAGGAGTTGGGGTGTAAAAATGGAGTTGAGTGACTTGTGCCAAGTTCTAAGGGTTCATGATCCTCCTCACTCTGGTGAGGACTATGAGTTGTAATAAAAAAAATTGGGATTTCATACAAATAAAACAATATCAGTCCTTGTAAATAAAAGTTTTTATGATATTAACTTAAGAAAACGGATGTGATGAGATTTTCTAGTCATTTTTACCAGTTTTTATCCAAAAAACTATAGAAAAATACTTTTCAAACAAAAGGGGATAAAAAAATCTCATTTTAATATCTACAATTTACCGTTCATGATGTTTTAAGGAGGTGTGATTCTGAATAAAAACTTCAATACCAAACAGAAAGGCAGGAATCCTCTTTAAAAATATTTTATCCAGTAATCTCGAGAGGAGCCCAAAGCCCATCCCTCACCCATACATTAGTTCAAGTGTCCATCTGAGATTTTGTACCAAGTGGACGGGGACATAAAAGTTTAACTTGTAGAATCTACTACACAACAGTTGTTCCCTTTTCCCCTGTCCAAACTCCTTTCTCCTAAGACAAGTTCTTAAAGGCTCGAGAGAAGCTACTCAAGGAAGTCACATTAGAGCCAGAAATGGGAGTTTCTAAGTCACCGGGGAATGAGGACGGAAGGGCTGTTGTGCGTGTCTCAATCTCATTTTATGCCCCCAGAATCCGATAAACTTACACCAAGGATCCACGAGGGCTTCCACGTTCCACGTTCCATACTGCCCTTGGATTCATAAAATTTCTCGGATTTTTCTTTCAAGCATTTCAATTTTTTTTAACTCGGTTCGACCCATACACGGGCCACCCTGTATCCGAACATTTTTAAGTGGGCAATATAGCGAGAGGGCTTAGTTTCTGATCGTCATTAGAGAGACTAAACGACACGACAGAGTTTGAGGAATCTCCAGTGCCGAGCCCCTGTGCACCTTAATAGGTTTTTGCATTATTCCACCCATGTCAATAAAATATAGAGAGCTGCCATTGAGCTTACATAGCATGGGGACACTCTAGGGAAATATTTACACGCCCAACAACAAAGCACTACAAATTACAGCTTTATCTAGGAACATCGGTAAGATGGGGAGATTGTCCCGTAGCACCAGTTCCACTTTCCTTAATACCTTGTCCCATACCTTGTCATTCCCACTAATGGCTTGGGTTTAGGGAGATTACGCTCTGTACTCTACGACCACAACTAGACGTCAAACCATCCACGATGCCTAAATTATTCAAGCAAAATGACATTTCTTATCTGTTTCTAGACTAAGCTTCTATTTTCTTTACAAGAGAGACGAATCACGAGTCTTTGAAGGATTCACAATCCCCGAATTTCATCCGAATTTCGGATGCAAAATAAACTCCGCTCCATCAACTTGACATTCTCACTCTGAAAAAAGTTGTGGCGGTATCCTAAAGAGCACGAGGACGTTGGACAAGTCAATACTGCTTCACAACTCGGCCTTTGAACTCGGGATCAGAACTTTAATTCTACACAAGGTTTGAATAGTATACACAACTATGAATAATCTATGAGATTTCGAAACCTACATTTCCATCATGAATAATCAACTGCTCACAGTCTCATTCAGAGAATCCCCCCTCTCTGCATGAGTAAATCTCAAAGGTAACAAAACAAGCCCTACCTGTGAAGGGCATGTTTACAAAATAATCCATGGGTTCCCAAGCCTAAAACAACTTTAGAAGGCAACCCTCTGAAGGGCTAGAATGTTTCAAGTTCATAACTTGAGGAATAACACAGAGAGGACAAAGGATTGTAAGGGGAATGAGTTCTAATCTCCAAGAGTCAAAAGTCAAGTCCTTCATAAGCTTTTAGCTATTGGTGGTACTTAAGGTGCTTCTCTAGGTGAATGAACTTGGACTCGAGAGGGTCTCCATCAAAGACGAAGCTAAAGAAATAGTTCCATAGGCAGCATTCTCAACTTCCTCAAATGATAGCACTTTAGAGTGAATGAGATGCTTTGGACTTGATGGAGTTTGGCTGGGAAGAGGGGGCTGAAAAGGAAGGCGTTCTTCTTGCAATCAAGGTCTCTAAAATTTAGAGGAAATTGAGTGAGCAGAAATGCAAGCTTGGAATATTTTTGGAGCAAAAAGTTGATGTGATTTTCCTGATGGGATTATGGAAAGGCTTGGGGCTGATGAAGGAGTCCTTGAACGATGCAGTAGTTAGTGTAATTCAATGATGACGTACATGTTTAAGAAAAAATTGTGGAAACGTGGAGTATTTTAGATGGGAAAAAATTAATGCTGATTTACATGGAAATTTAAGGTTGAAGGTGTTTTTGAAAAAAAATCAGTTGGATGATTCTACAATTGTATTGGACTATCTAATTATCTTATTTGATTAATGTTAAATATGGTTTCTAAACTTAAGCAGCTTTTAAATTGCTTTAAAATATCTTGAAAGTTTCAAACAATAGAATTTGCGTTCAATATATCAAATTCATTAGCAATGGAGCCCAACAATTGAAGTGCTAGGTCCTTCGTGCCAATAATTCCTTCATCCGGATTTATAGAAATCGTAAGTACTCCACTGTAGCTAAACATAGTCACACCCATTCCTGAGTAAACAAAAACAATTTTTTTTAAATCCGAGCATTAAATTCTAAAAAAATATCCAGTAAAATGTTTGATAAATGTTTCAAAGGGTACTAACCCAAAGGTGCTGTCCCATAGCCCCCCTCATAAAAAGGCTGTCGTAAAGTTTGTCCAAATATCGAGATTTTACCTGAAGGACCAGGTAAGTTAGAGAGTAGAATACTCGAACCACTGCTTTTTAACATCCAGCTCAACAGCCCCAAAGGCAAACTTCCAGCCACCGAACCATTGACAAAGTTAAAGGCTGGAACTGTCGAAGTCTTTGATTCTATAAACTGCCTCTGAAGGTTTTTCAATCGTTTGAAAGCACACGGGATTCCAACAGGAAGTTCTATAACTGCAATAGTACTACAAAATCAAAACGAACTCAGCCATCAGCTACCAAAAACTCCTTAAACCCACCACCTCCTTTTAACACTTACAAATGATTTCCCATCTGATCCGGGTGACCGGGCCATGGAAGGGGTATAGTCAAGTCTATAGAATCTGGAGCTGCTTTCCCCAAGATCCCTGTAATATAATTTCGAATCCCTCCTGCCAGGGCCGCGAGGATAACTGCAGAGAACGAAGTCCCCGTTTCCTTGGCTATGGCCTTAACTAATGAGACCGGGACGGTGCGGTCCACAGGGTGCCTTGTACCTTTCAAGGAGGCATTCTGAGGGTGAAATATATTGTCTGGGTGGACCCTAGGCAACTGGCTCATAGCACTTGAAGGGGCTAGGGCATAGGTGGCCCCGAATAATTTAATATTTTGAATCAAGCTCAACGGTTCCTTATATTCTAAAGGCATGTGAGTCACATCCGTGAAACACGTTAGGAGCATTCGCATGAGGGAGAACCCGTCCACGGCTCCGTGATGAAATTTCGCGATTAGAATTGCCACTGGCTTCCCTTCATTACAGTTCCTGTTTTCCTCTCCTAGTTATTTTAAAGTATGATAACGTGTGCCTTTTAAAAATTCAAGAAATTATGAAAATCAGTTTTACCATCTAAAGTCCGATTTTCAAAATTCCGTACAAGAATAAACTCCCACGGGCTTCGCTCAGGCTTGTAAGGCTCTAGGAGCAGCGTCCTCCTGAGCTCATACAAGTCGTCATGGTCCACCCGGGTTTTATCCTTCTTGCTCCATTCCCGAACATGATTATCGATATGGAAGCTGAGATCCCATTTGCGAAACAAGAACCCGCCCCAAGGGACGTAGTACTGCTGAAGTGGGGAGTATTTGTTATCTTTGGATAACCGAGTTCTTTTTGTACCATCTTCAAACAATTTCCGAGTCCACGTTTGAATGTTTTCAAGATCCATGTCCCCCTCAAACTTTAAGGGTATGACGACGGTGGAGCTTGGGTTTTTGGTGCAGTCGTCATTGGCGAATAACGTGTCTCGTTTGGGCACAATTTGCACGAGGTCTCTTCGAAATATTTTTGAGAGGAAGATTATGAAGAGACGGTAGAGGTAGAGGGGGGTATACAGTAAGAGGAGGAGAGGACTTATGATAAATACCATTACAATTAGATTCAATAGGAATTTTAGAGATTTTCTAATGAAATTATACATTTTAGAGCTTTTTAAAAAAATCTCTTGTATTGACAAAATCAGATTGGGATTTTAAGAATATTTTCTTATCAAATTTTACAAGGGTCTGACTTTTCTCATAGAACTGACTCAAATTCATGAAACCGAATGACGCATTTGACGATGCAATTACAAAACTAATACTTATCATACCTCAGCCTTATAGAAGGTTGAAACAATGACCAAAACCTTGAAACTAGTTGTGTCTTGTAGTTGTAAGGAAGATACACACACACGTTTCAAGTACATACAGAACTGTTCACTGTTCATGTAAGATGCGGAACACATTGATCTTTGTAACTAGTGTTAGTTTTTTGTTACAACTATTCCTTCCCTGAGAAATGAAGATTACAAATTGGTGAAAAAAATAGCCATCCAAGATTGCGAAATCTTTTATGATATCAAAACTTTACCACACAATCTAGTATGGAAAATTCTCTACCTCATTTTCCGCAGTGTTAGTTCAGATCATAAGGAAAATAAAAACAGCCCCCAACATGTACATTAACTTAAGTAAGCATTGTCCAGTTGTGAATATCTAATCAATTAAACGCAATGCCCGTTATTAGCCAAGCCCACCGGTATTTTAAAATGCCCTTAAGATAGATTTTCCATTTCTATAAAAGTTTAAAAAAGTATATCCAAGACCCATTTATTATATCTAACGATGAACGATGAACGTTTAATTGAAATTTGAAAACATATTTTTATAGTTTTTGTTAAAAAAAAGCAAGGGATTATTGCCAAAACTTTTTATTGCCCACCAACACAATAAACAACGGAAGCGTTTCCAAATTTGTTCCTGACAGTTTCGAGTCCTACGGCCAAACTTCACTAAATCTTCATAACCTTAAAGGGAATTAAAGCGGATCCCCAAATCAGTAGAAACCCGGGGATGAGAACAAGCCCGAATAAAATATTCATCTTGATACTCCGTGACAAGAAAGATTTAGAGGTTCATTAAATTCCACCTTTGCATAAGTAATGCCAGGCCGTGTTCAGACACATGCGGGGCTTAACTCAAATTAAATTACAACTCTATCTCACATTTTCAAGTAGCCCGAGGTACATGTAATTTCCAACAACACAACAGCCTCAACAGAGTTACTACAGGGCCAACTTCTTTTTAAAACCCGGCTATGGTCCTCTTCCATAAGAAATTGAACTGGAAAACCTGGAGACTGTATATTTTTTGAAAGCTCAGTGGTACACGTTTCAACACAAGATATTAAAACTACCTTCGGTTATAAGGAAACAAGTCTATTTTTATGTCTCAATCCCAATTCTCCCATATTTATGTAATACGAGGACATAAATACTAGACGAGGACAAGGGCAGCCACTTTACTCTCGGGTAAACGGGTAGTTTCCTTATCCTCCCGGCTGTTGCTTCCGATCTTTGTTCGTGTTTCTTAGTTTGTGGAGAGTATTTTGAATTTGTTTTGGGGGAAACATAGACATTGAGCCGAGCTTATGATTTCTGGATCGATTCAAAAGGTTTGGTGGAAAAATTTGTGGGTTCAAAGATAAGGAGCTTTATCTTATAGGAGAGGGATGCGTGTTGAGGAAGTTAATTCCTTTCTTGATGAGTTTTTCTGCTGTTTGGGCTCGGAACATTTTTCAGAGCTTTCTTTTACAATTTTGAAGCCAGAAAAATAAAATGGATGTTATTTATGACTACGCTAACAGATAAAACGTAGCTTCTCCAGATATCAATAATCTCAGATAAGTCCTAAACCAAAATACTGATTTATTAACATTAAATGATCCCTTGTTTATGGTATCGCTTCCTCTTTCTTTTGATATCTTTTCCCTGTTAAGTTATAAATGTTTGTGATATGAAAAGTGCAAGAGAAAGTAATACTATAAACCGATCTTGAGTTGACTCTTCTGATTGTGAGTCGCATCTAAACTCAAGTACTCAAGTTTGCATAGTTTATTTTCGATACAGGCCATTTTAGAAGCTATGCTAAAAAATCTACTTATGCATAAAATATATGAAAGGGAAGTATCAAAATGTTCTGGATTCATAATTCCCCAAAAACATCTCAGAGTTATAAGGAAGACAGGAAGACTAGTAGATTGAGTATGGATTAAAATAAATAAAAGTATGCTTACCAAATCATCTCAACTTTTTAGGGCTTGATGATGATGTTCTTGCTAAGCCGAAGATTTCAGATAATACGTAAATAATATATATTTGAATATAATATAAATTTTCCAGGAGCGTTTATCCATAAATGGGATTCCTATCACCAACACTGGTCGACTTCGGCAAGATTTCGTCGAATGCACCGTCTAATATTAAAACTGACCGATGGTATCGGTAACTTCAAGTTCAAATGTATTTACTTGGAGCACTCTGAAAAGTACGCTTGACCAGATTGAAAATTTTGAAACACACAAAAGTCACTCCACTGATAATTACTAAGGAATGAAGCTAGTTAATTGAGTCACTTGAATACAAACGGGTTTAAGCAGTTTTAAGAGGCTTCTCTACGTTTGATTTAAATCGTTGAAATTGACAGAAGAACTCAGCTGATGGGACTTTGGAGTCAGGAAATAAAATCCGAGTATTGGATTCTCAGTTGAGAACTGAACACATAGAATATCAGACTTTTAGAAACCGAGCTCACCCTCTTCACCACACCGGGTCGATAGAGGAACTGAGAGAGACAAGCTTGGAAACCCGGGCTTCTCCCTGAACAACCGAGAAAGGACTGAATCGGCTCTATTCTAACATTTCTAGCCGAAAACACGGGGCTTGTCAACACTCAACCTGCCAGTGTGGAGAAACTATCGGGGAATGTTTTATCGGGACTTTGAGGAGTGTACCGAATTTCGCTGATATACCCAGCTCTTTATATATCTAGCCTAAATTGCTGATCTTAATACTATTTTAAAGGGACAAGGTGGGATTCTTAATTCCAAGAACTGATTTCATGGAAAACTCTGCCACAAAAATCATTCAGATTCGGAACAGGTGTAATTAAAGCCATAATTTATCCTCAAATAAGTTCAGATGACAATGTTGACAACGACAATGACTCCTAAAACGAAAACTAGTTCATCATTACAAAAATTATTTCCTCTTCAGTATTCATTTTAATTAAAGAGATTGACCCATCTATTATCAAAGTACATTAATTGCATGACCAGCAATCTTTTTTTTGTCATTTAAATCCCACAATTATCGACCCCTCAAACGTATCGTAAATTCTTAACCTTATCACGCCAGATAACCATATAATTGGATACTTGATGCAAAAGATAACCGAATGATAACCACAGATAACCATTCTTACTTGTTCTCAAGTTGTGATAATTTTTGATAAGCCATACTTGCAAAGTAACAAATGAAACTATTTCTGCATCTGCTCTCCATGTAATCTGAATCTATTCGATTTACTAGACTAAGCAGAGCAGGCAACTATTTATGATACTGTCAAACCCATTGACCCTTGTCCCTCAAAAATGTCCTTCCCAATAGTAGCCCATTAATTGACTTGTAGAATCCCAAAATTCTTAGAAAGAACTACATATCCTGAACAATTGAATTTCGGCTATTATCAAAACCGTGTAAGGTTGGAACTCAGTCCAAATACAGAATCCCAAACTCTTCTTTCCATCCTGTACAAACGAGCATGTAAATGTCACAAGGAATCCATATCTTAGCCCAAAAACAAAGACATTTCCAACATCTCCAAGAGGAAAAGCATATAATTCGGCTCGTATTTTCTAAAACCCGACCGACTCTGTCAACCCCTGCCACTAATGCCACTTTAGGGTCTTCCTTTTCTCAAAATGTAAGACGACACTTTTAAAAGGATTTTAAAAAACACCAATGGTCTTTATAGTCTCCTTCTATCGCCTCTCCTCAGCTATCCGAGAGAGAGAGAGAGAGAGTAAGAAAACCGCCGTTTTAGTATAGATACCCGGGTATTTCATCTAGGAGTTAAAATTCCTTACCAACACTTTTATTCTCTATCACAACTCGTTGTACGATTGCTTTTATATCTTTGTGAGGGGGAAAAATTCTTTACCAATCTTTCCAGAGTAATAACAATAAAGACAAAGGGTAGACCAGGCTCGACTATACACTTTGCAAGTTTTAACTTCTAATGTAAGTTTAAATATTTACGTTGCAGGAGGAGGGCAGGGGGGGTCGGGACGAAACAAGAAAGATGCAAGAGATTCTCTGGTTAAAACACTGAAACTATGTATAGTTCATGTTCGTGTATTTTTAGTTCTTTCAAATGGCTAAATTAATCGAAAATTAGTCTCAACTTGGAAAATTAAAATTAATTAACTAACTTGAAGAGTTGTGCCAGAATTATTATCCTATGGGGTTCACCCGTAAATTCTGGAATCCTTGTTGACTTTTCTTTTGGATACAAATCTACAACTCTGGCAGTTTTAAAAAAAGTTTAAATTTACGATATCAGTCTCAATGATCACACATGAAATCTTTCATCTCATAAACCATCATCTCAAAATTCTTGGAAAAACCCCATCACAATAATACCCACCTACCTTCCCCCATTCCATCTTCCATAAACATAGCCGGAAAGACTTGTGACGGAAATTGATTTTCCCTTCATGTCCACACCAGTCTCATTCCTATCCCCGAGTAGTCCCTAAGCCCTAAAGTCCTCGTACTCCAAGGAAACACAAAAAAAACACTGAAACAAACTACAAGTTGTAGACAAGTGGAGAGCAGTCTCAATAAAAGACCCGTATCACCTCAACTACTCCCTATACCCTCTACTACTGAACCCGGTATATAATCTAGATCCGAACCGAAATCCCAATTCCCAATGTCAATGCCAGGGTTAGCTAAACCGCAAGAGACTCTAATGAATAGGGCCTCGCCACGCTTCATACATCCGAAGGTTTAGACGTCAGAAATCCCTGGCTTCTTTCACGGGAGGAAGAAAGGATTACTTATTACTAAATCGATCAAACTCTATTCGTACAATGACGATTTTTTTTCTCTCTCTCTCTAGAAATCTTTTATCTAGTTCAAGTCTATTCATTTCCCTCCTGACTTGTTTCCAAAACTAAGGAGACTTGCTGAAAGTGCACTTTACCAATATCGCTCTTCAAGCTTGAACAAATTCAGCTTTTTTTTGTTTAGAAAACGGTACGTAGCTCTGGTCAGAACTGCTGGCCACAAGCTTTGGAATGGATCAAAAATCAATTTTCAGCTGTTGGATGTCCACCATGAATTATTTGGTTTCCAGTAAGTAAGCCCGAATCGGGCCAAAATATCTTAGAAGTAGACCGTTTTTGAGGTCAAGTGTCAAATTTCTTCTTCCTTAAAGGTCAAGGGAATTAAATGAGCAATTCAGTTTTGAAATTGGCCTGGTGGTTTAATGGAGTAGCAATCGGACAGACAGACGGACATTCTTAACCAATTATGTATATCAAATGAAACTAATAGATAAACGAGACTTTTGGTGAGCTTTATCCGATGGGGGTGTGCCTTCAGTTTTTGAGAATAGCGTGTGCACTAATCACCATCCATCACCACATCAATCTTTATACCTTTGGGTTTATTAAGAACCGTAGCCAGAGTTCCCGGGGATGCATGTTCGTCCTAATCAAATAACTACAGAGGAAGCCCGGGCCGAAAGATTATTTGGCCAGTTTATAATTTAAGTACCCCCTTTGGCTCAAATCGGACTTGATGGACCATGAAGGAAGTACAAAGTGTAGCTGTGTAGAGGACCCGATCCCCGTGTCTCTATCATCTCATGCTAATGAACGCATACACAGAGTTTGGAGTCAGTGACCGTTCTAATCTGTAGTTTGTCGGAATCTCGGATTTGTGGAGTCAGTGATGCAAAAGCTTTCTATTTACTCAATGCACTTGATGATCATTGACTCCGCTTGAGCAATCTAATGGCCTTGGAGTGTTTGTATATTGTTACCTGGGGGTGATTGTTTCAAGGAAATTGATTTATCAAGTTGGGCTTTGAGCTTTATTTCTGTTATTTAATCGTAGTGGATAATGGACATAAGTTGTAATACTTTTGAACTCATAAGCCAAATATAATAATTCTTAAATTTTTTAATTATGTACAGTACAATAGATTACCTTCAAATTCTTAAAAAATGTAACAACAGTATTGACCAACTGTCAACCTGAAACCAAATCATCAATTTAAGTTCCTTGCCTTGTCTTGTTTAAATAAGATATATCAATCGCCAGACCTAGTTTACAAATCCAAACACAGATTGAACAGATTTTTGTATATTAATCTTCACTTTAAGGCAGTGTAGCCATTTCAAGTCTAAATATTTCCCACTCTTACATACAAGGTTAGATCTATCCCCAAATATATTAATATTTTGCCAATAAGCCAATACTTTCTACTCAATATATCCCACACATAGTGTATACAAGCTAATGACGATATACAACAGCTCTAAAAAGAATACACTAAAGTTTTCTAATTTAGTAAAAACCACTTGACTACGTGCTATAGTCTGTGGCCAAAATATTTCAACTCCCAAAGAACATGTAGCCTCTAAGATTCTGAGAGCCCATGGGGAAAGGAAAGTGCCAGAGTTTTAAAACTTATTGTCACAAGGAAATAAAGTTGGCTAAGAAGAAGAAGAGTAAAACCCATGTGTTGTATCTAGTGCTGTGTACTCTTTTCCCTTCTGCTTCTGATTTACTACTCCAACTATCAAACTACCTACTACTGGCAGTAGGGACAAGTTTTTCACAAAATGAATGAGCATTTTGTTTAAATTATGAGCGAAACTAGGAGAACCCCCAACAGCTTGGTTTAATCCTTGGCTCGAAACTAGCTGTGCGTGTGTTTTCGTACAAATTGACCCTGGAGGGGATGCACCAACCAATCTTTATTAATTTATTTCCAACGGACGGTCCTTGTGGATTTCTAGCTGGAAAATTTTAAGTTAAGCAAGCTTTTAAAAAAAATCAGATATTTTGAAATAGGCTACTTTCAAAACTGTTATGAATCGTTTGATATTGTTCTAGCATATTTGGAAATGGATTGCGAGTTATCTGTAATGAAGAATAGTTAATAAGCAAACTTAATTATACGTATGTGGATTTAAAATCCTGCTCAAAACTAAATTCTAAAATCCCAGATAACAACAATTGGAAATCCAACGATTTTCGCCCCAGGGGCTAAACTTAAAGTAAGTAAGGAAAAATATCTCAAGATATCTTTTTTTACAGAGATCCACGAAGAGTTTTTGAGAGAATCTCCAGCATGGGCCATAAGATAAAAGTTAAGCAAGGGAAAGTTTGTAAATAAACTTAACTCAGTGTCTATTTTCAGTCGGCGGGGATGAAAGGGCGAATTTATACTCTCCACTTGGTTTATCAGTCGAGCAAATTAATTGAAACTTGGCCTGCATACTAAAAAAAAGACCACTTCGTCACGGACTGTAGCCTACAAGGCAGTGGGGGCATACCCCCGTATATGGTATGGGTGCATTCGAGATTCGAAAGATCCTAAGAGGCAGTGGGGGTACATACATTAGACTCCTCAGATGTTGGTGAAAAGAGCGGAAAAAAGTTGGGACGTGTATGCTTAATAAATGGGGAAGCGTTTTTTCTTGGGAAGAGGAGCGGAAGGAGATAATTAGCTCACATTTGCAAATAAGAGGATCTCAGAGAGCTTTTCCGAATGCTAAATACCAAAGGAAATGTTTTTAATATGGGCGAGGGATTCTACTGGAAGAACGTGATTTTGAGCTAATCCTTTGGAATTTATATCTTCCTAGTTTCCTCGGGGTTTTTAACCAAGTATAACTGAGGATGGAGAGCTGGATTGTCACGTGACACATTATGAGACATGAAAACACAGAAGAATTAGAATAATAACATTAACAATCCGTTTTTATCGTACTCACGACTATGGTTTGAGATTTGTTTGTTAATTGTAAATTTTCCGTTGCATTTTTCTTATCTGCCTTAATAATTGCAGGAATTTAACCGGACAAAATTATACCAAAGGGTAGCCAAGTCCCCAAAAACTGTTTTCCCAGATTTTCTTATCACAATGTTTCCACATTAAAAAAAATATATTGTTATTCAGTATCAGTTTTTCAACATTCAGTTCCCTACCAAGCCAAACACTTTGAAAAAGGATTCGTTTTCTGAACCGTCTTGTGAGGAAAGTAAATAAAAATTTGAAATCTTCCCCTAGCTACCTACTGTGACCATTGTGTCCCTAGAATTGAACAGACTGTGAACAATGGGGAGTAATTGAGGGTGAGAAATCGCACGTCACCTCAAGATTTGTTGCCTTTCTCCCTCAATTCCGTTTCAATGCTTTCTCCGACCACTTTAGCTCATTCCGTCACTCGCTACAACCTTCATGAAACATTCAGAGCCTTTGGCCAACCCTGACGAAAATAATTTAGCATGGAAGTCACAAAGCAGCCGAGTTGGACGTGTGGATTTCCCTACTTCCCTTTACTTCTTTATGTCCAGAGAGAATATTCCCCTACTTAATTTACTACCTAGCACTTGCTTCATTATTATTACCTGACCATCCCTTTCCATATCTTTTACCCGTCCTGACTTTCATTGCTTTAACATTAGTAAGATAGCAAAAGTGAAAGAGAGAGTGAGGCTATACGTGAAACGTATTAGATATAAGAAACATTGTTGACTGGGGACTAGCAAAAGTATTTCAGTTTTTATAAAAAACTTCAATGCTATTTTTCATGAAAGTAATTTGCCCCCCCCCCTTTCTGGGAAGTAATTACTTGAGAGTATAAATCCTCCAGATTTTAATGTACTTAAAATTATTTGTGAGATAAGCCGAGACATGAACAAAGCATCTGGATTCAGCTTATCAGAACACATCAAAATAAAACAAGCTCTGTTCAATGTTCCCAAGAAATTTGCTGTGTAATAATTGCCAATTGTGAAAACCTAACCTACTACTATCTACCTTAATAGTAAAAGCAATGAAAGACTGAAACGGAGTGGAACTAAATTGAAATGTTTGTTTGATAAAGATCTTTATGGGCACTAAAACGTTTTGTAAAAAGGCCATGGTCCAAAGTCAAACAAACGTATCAAACCCCCCGACTCAAAATGTGTACAAGGAACAAAGTTGAAATTTCTTGTCAACTCAATTTTGAGCCTTGATAATTGATTTGAAACTTTATTTGAAATAGAATGGCTTGTAAGGGAAAAAACGGAATAAAGGGAGAAAGGACTCGGGTTTTGAAACTCATAAGTATTCAAAGGGAATATAAGTCGAATGAAATTGATCACGTATGAGAAAAGGTTGGACATGACAAAGTCCGAAAAAATTCAATAAGATTTATTTCCTTACGAGCTCCGGGCTCCTGGACATGACTTTACAAACAGGAAGGATGGAAGGGTTGAGGGAACTGTCGGTTTTTTTCATATATTTATTTTAGTGCCCGGTGTAGCTCAACCATACAAATGCATTCTCGTGTATGGGGAATGGTGGACTTCAAAGAATATAAACAAGTTGTGACATTTATGGAATTCGAAGGGTTTCTATCGATTGAATCGGATGCAGTTTTATTGAATTTAAAATATGGCAATGTAAACTTGTTAACTGTAGACGTATTTAAGAGTATGTACGAGTAAACACTGAACAAATCTCTAAAATTCCTGACCCTTTTTTAAATTGACACAATTTCCCCCAGAAACTCACTAATTCGATGGGAATAAAGGATTTTTTAAATACCATATTTACAATCGACTCTATAATTCTCTAAAAAATATATGTCTGTCTGTTTGTGTCACAACTCCTACAGAACTATTGGACCAGCTAGTTCCTTCAATCAACTAGACTAAAAAAGCCAAAGCTATAATTAAAATGCTGTAAAAAAATCCGCTTTCACCCTAAAAAAGAACCCTTATCAATAGTGGTCCATTGATGGGCCTGTAGACTCCTAGTATATTAAATAAAAAATAAGCGTTCACCTGTTTCTCCCATTCATGCCTGTCTGTCTGTTCCTACAATTTCCGAGTGATTTTTATTGTCTTCTTTTTGTTGGAAAATGAATAGGAAATTGAAAAAGGTAGCCTTTCCAATCCATTTAACACGACAGACTAATATCCTGACCTTCAAAGTACTTGGCAGTGTGGAAGTGAATTTAAAAAAAATACAAATCCAATAAATATCTTTCCACCATCTCCTCTCGTGCACATCGGCATGCCTTTTTTGATAGTTTTATGAGACAGTGACGGCGGTGGTGGTGAAATCAATGAATAACTCCAAGCCCTTGAACTGATCCAAGAAACCCCGTCTACTTCTTCATGGGGAAAGGTGTCGGGAATGTTTCTTGGACTTGGTGAGATAGGAAAGAGAAATCCCCGTGGACTTGTGAGGGAAAGATCTCTTACACTTTGTTACATCTAATAGAAAGTAATGGGATTGGACGTTGAGGAATTTCTTTGGGCTTTTGGTCAGTAAGTACAAGCGCTTTACACATCTCTCACATTTGTAAGCTCAGCTAATCACATTTATGATCATAGAGTTAGAGTTAGTTAATTAGGTAGAATTCAGCAGCAATGCTCTTCACATTGGCACAATCCCAATCAGAGCCCGAAAATCACTGTATCACAACCTCCCTAATGGATCATGCTTCACTGTACATGCTAGCTGAAAATATTGAAAACATTAACAAGTTTTTTATGATCTATTCCATTTCAATTATAATTTCTCTTTGAAAATGGAAAATTCTGAAGAAAAAAAACATGAATAGAATTTTTTGGTTAGTTTTGGCAGCATTCGAAGAAAATCTGAACGGTTAATTTACAGGTTGCTATTAGATGTGTGATCTCTGATAAACAAACCTCTTATGCATAACAGACGATGAGCTTTCGTTCAATAAGAATTGGAAACCATAGGGAGTTTCTACGTTAAGACAGCTAGCTGGGTCACACGAGGATGCAATAATTTTGCAACTACAATTAGCCCTTTTCTCTCCTGGGTAATAAAGGCAAGTGGTCCATTAGCTTTTATTGCAAGATTTGATAGTTGGTGCGAGTATTTAGAAGAGGGATATATCCGACTTTATTGCCCCCTCTGAAAGTTTATGACCTCGGTTGTGTAGCCGAAACGGAGCGTAATTTTCTTCAGGTGCTTCTGTCTCAGAATGGAAAGCAAAGAATATATAGTCGGAGGCATAACTTGTCTCAGCTCGAATGTTCCTTGAAGGGGTGGGGCTGTCCATTAGGTGGCTAGTCTAATAGATAATACCAACCTCTTAATAATAAGGACTGCGTTTCATAAGTAAAGGTCTGACAGGAGGGGTGTTTTGCTAATCATTTGTAAAAGTCGTAAAATTTTTTATACGTTTAAAGGGATTTAAAACAACAGTCAGTCAGTCTTCCTAGACGAGTGGTCAAGTCATTTAATACTTGGGTACTCGTTCGTGGTTCGTATCCCTTCTAGATCCAAATTAGTCAAAAAGTGTATTATAAATTGAAATACACGACTGGCAACACAGTGGTAAAGATAGGTTTTCGTCCAACTGGACTATCAGGCTAGAATCTTCGGATTTACATAATGTCGATAGTCTAAATGGTTTCCCTATCTCACGTAGCTTGAATAAGATACCACAGACCATATGGGCCTTTCACTCATTCCACCACGGTTACCGGGATAAAGAGATTCCCCAAGAGCAAAAACTTGGGGAGCATGAATGAATAAAGGTCCCTTTGAGATCACTTTGAGATGTAACAACCCCCTACAGGAGGAAGTCTCAAGGAATAGCAAATTTAAAAAAACCAGACATATCTATTTAGGGTTGATAATATCTTAATATGTTGTTAATGTAACTGTGCCTTTGAAGCATTACATTAAAATCAAAGGTGAAATAGCAATTCCCCATTACTGTACACAAACAATCTCAAGATCAATTTGATTTCTAATTTAAAACACAAATGTTTATATGCAAATAAAAACACTTACCCCATCATACTATTAAAGCTAATTAATTGTAAGGCTGTAGTTTGAAATTAAAAAAAAAGTGCGTTTAAACTGTAAAGTTATTATGACCCGGGATTCGGATTTAAATTTTAAAGTAAACTATCGTTACAATTTTTTGGAATTAAAAAAAAACATCCCTCTTTCAGTCTTTAACATCTCATGAGTGAACCCATGAGATTTCTACTTGCCTTTAAAACTATTTGACGAGTCTAGATTCCAGAGCCTATATTCCACAATCCAAAGTCCAAAGTTTATGGAGCTTGAGCCAATGCGGATGATAATATTGTATACATAATAATACACAGATTAGATATTATTATTATACACACATGAGGTCATAAAATCCCAATCTCCCTTCTCCTCTCCTTCCCAAAACCTTTCAAGTCCACATAAATTTCCAGCCCTGCTGCCCGGTGGATTCCTCTAATGGAGTTGATAGTGCCTTTGAATCTAATGAACCTGTCAGCCTCTCTCTCTCTCACTCTCTCTACATAAACACGAATATTCTTTAGAGCTCCGCAAAAGGGCACTTTCCATAATCATTATATTATGTAAAGCCGGAACCCTTTGGTCCATTTGTGTTTTCTATATTGCTATAAAAAGCTAATAGATAAAGTAACTCCAGGTTAGTCAGTCCATTAAGAGAGATTGATTAAAGCCTCTATCATCCTTGTGCGAAAATAATTGGCTTTTGTTCATTGTACAACTACACTAGGATTTCTTTTCTGCATAACCAAACTCAATAGGCTTTCCTCCTTTGCCATATGCCTAAGCTTTATTTATAGTTTATGATGGATTAAAACCCAAGCTGCTCACTTTGCGCTATGGTAAGTTAATAAAAAAATTGATATTGATACACCAAGCTGGGAAAATAGCAATTTCCGACGAAATAAGAAAATCGATTTTGCATTACACGAAGAGCTTGTCTAAACATTTGAAGTAAACTTTTGTGAGCCCACATGATCCAGAGGCGTTTTGAAATGCATCTTCACCTTGGAAAAGTGATCATGGCTCTTACTTTCATGTTTATTGCCACGTGTCTGGAGCAGTTGTAACTCACCCAGTACTATCCCGTAACGGCCACCGAGTAATTTCTCAAGGGAGTTAACCCTGACCCCAGACCTCTTCCGGGTATTTCTATGTCGGAGGTAGAGACTCTCGGAATTTTGTATTCCACTTCCTTGGGAATTTAATGAAATGTCTGGATAGATATTATTTAAATATTAATATAATTAATTGTTATATTAATCCCCAACATTTTTCTTGAGGTGATGAAACACCAACAATCATTTTGTTTTAGCTTTAAATAATTCCAACAGTTTGCTAGATAAAGCTTTGTGGTCCTTAAGCTTCAGTAAAGTAATAGCAAATGGTATAATGTGGCATTTTAATCGGCTCAACTTGAATTGAATCTTAAACATCAACAAGTTTAGACATTTCCTTTGATTCTACTTTCAAAATTGTATTGTATTGTATTGTATATTTATTCATTCAGACCTTATTATCATGAGATACAGATCCATTTTATAAGTGGTAAGTGGGGTAAGAGGTTTCGCAGACTTACATTTAGTGTGGGTTGTATAATATTCTATTCCATAGTTTCAAGAGGTCACAGGCATTGTCATTATTAAATTTATATGCATGTATACAAGATATAATATTATTATTTGATTGAGCTATTCTCGTAGCTTACACTTTCTACTGTCAGTAGTTGCTGGTGCATCCGGGAATTATTATTGAGCAGATTTATCCGGAATTATTTTCAGTTCCTTTCCAGCCTTTCTATCCATGATATTTTTCTTTATAGCAATCTTACTATATAATCAAAGATAAAATCTCAACATCCATCACAGTTCTATAAAATCCAAATTTCTATAATAAATACATCCCTCCATGGGAAAAAACTTTGAAAAAAAATCAAATACACAGACAGCCTGCAGAGCCAGCGGAAATGTCTCAAGAAAGATGAATCGTTACTATTTGCATTCTAAAAAAAAGAAGCCAGTGTGTATCAAGTAATCGAATTGAAATAGGATTTCCTCTCTAAAGTGTCTTCCAAGAGAGTTTTTGGAAAGGAAGCAGAAGGGGAAGGGATGGTCCGTGTGTGATGTGATAATAATAAGACGAGGGTGGATGGATATGATGGAGATGGCCATCGCAGAGATAGAACATTTGATAACGAAAGGCACAAGATGTGAATCGATGTGATGGAGAGAATAGTCGTGTAAAGTGTTGAGGATCTTCCAAGGGGGATGAATCGATTCCCCCACCCCTCGATAAACTATTATTATTATTATTCCGACTCAAAGAAGACGAGCTAAATCAGAGAGGAGAGTCGAGGAGGGAAATGCAGGCATTAGGATTCAGAAGCTGATGTCATTATAAGTCCCACGTCTCATCCCTCTGTCATCAGCCCTTCTCGAAATAAAAACCAGGATTTTATTACACACTACAGGGAGGTTCAGTGTTACTTTCTTTCTCTGGATCTCCTCCACCCTGACTCTCTCTCTTGAACTGGTGGAGAAAGACCTTCTTTGTGGCTTTATTATGGAGGGACTCACACGTTCCTTGTATACTGCACAGGGTCTTAAATAGGAATCTATTTTTTTGAGAGGGGGTAAGTAAGTAGAATAGTTTAGAATATACGGTCTCTCATGATGATGGCAGGGGCAGTTGGAAAAATCACGAGGTAGACAGGGAAATCAAAACACAAGATTTCGAGGAGAAAAAATCCGAAATTTATTTCCAAATGGAGCTGTGGAAGCATTTTTTTTAGAGTGAGATGAAAGTATCAAAAACCGCTTGGGTGATGACTTTGTAAATCCATGAACTTGCATGAAAGCCCATGAAAAACCATGAACAGATATTAAAAAATAAAAATCTCCATAAAACTCTCCGCTTCTTTCCAGTAGTCAAATAGATTTCACATTTTCAACCCGTAAACTATAGAGACGTCCTCTCCAAATGGATTATACGAGGGGGACAGGAAGACAGAGAAAGTAAACGGGCCACAGATGACTTTGCCGAAGCCAAAGTCCGGGACAAGGAATGCCAACTGCCACCCTCATACTCAAATCATCCTCGTTACCCGCTCCCCACCCGAATTCAGATATCTTGTCTTTCGCCCTCGTTTCGAAGATGGAACTCCGCGGGATGTCTTGCCAAGACGAGAGGGTGCATAGGAAAGGAGGTTCTCCGTAGTGTGTTTCCAGCTATGTAGTATTTGCATTGGAAATTGAGTCTAGACAAGGTGCAAGATATTGCTCGTTCACAAAGTGTGATGTACGAGAAACCACAGATGCAGCAAAGTTCTGGTGTATTAGTTTTTTTTTTGGTTTTAGAAAAGTAAATTGCTTTCCCCCATTGAAATTGCTTTTCTGTTCAAACTCATTTCATATGGATTGGGGAAATGTTTACATCTCCGACCTCATACTACAAAATTATGCAGACTTCTTAAAGACATTTCTAATAACTATCCCTAGGGCAGATTCTGGGCCATTGTTGACCTGTCTGATCGTAAAACTTGGGAATTAAAATGTTTGGAGCTTTTGTAAAGAATTCAGAATATTATAATACAACGCCGGGAAGGATTTTTTTTCGATGAGTTATTTTAAGATTATCTGTAGATAGCATTTTCTGAATCAGTATTTGGAAGGTGAGAGTCAAGCTTGTGGATATTATAAGATTAAACAGCTTGCTTGGCTGTACATTTATCATTTAATAATACTTTCCCTAGTACATTATTCAATTCTCACGTACACAACACATTCCTCAGATACATTATTTTTGTACAACACCAACTTGCACACCCAGAGTAGAAAAAAATCTTGATTGCTCTGACACTTCCGTTTAGATATTAAACTAGGAGGTACATATTATGTTATGAATACGTTGTTAGAATCTTTGGCACTCTTCGATTTTACTTTTTAATTATTACTTGACACACTCTATTTCAGGGAAGCACGGGCTCAATTCAAATACTTAGCACTGACACCTAATTAACTATAAGGGAAGGTAATACTTCTACGAACCACATTGTATTGTTTGTTATTATAGTACCCTTGTACATATTATTAGGGTATGGTCAACATTATTATGAGCACAAGAGTAGTTAATTTTGATTTGAAATCAAAATTAAAATATATAGGGACCATCAACTATGCTATAGTACTGTGGGCTCATGCTCCGTTATTATTTTAGGCCTAGCTTCCTGTTGAAAAAGGACGGACTCTTGCAGTGTTCTTCGGACAGAGCGGAGACCTTCGTCCAGAATTCGGCTTATGGGTGCTTCGTCAGGAATGTTCTCGTACGCAATTCGATGTCTTAATAAAATTACATGGTCTAATGATTTCTTGAGCGTTTCCACGCTTGTAGAGGCCATCACCACGTTTACTACAAGAGTCATAATGGATATAATCCCGGTCTAAAACTTTCTGAACAGCATCACATAATCATGACAATTAACTTTGACTTACGTAAGGCGTCATCGGCATCTCCTTGACGAATGCCGGTGACTACGGCCATTCCTCGAGCGATTCCGTGAACCTGTTGAGGTTTATTCATGTTCGGTGCATTCATTTTACTCCGGGGCATAGGCGTAGGTGCTTTGGAGGTCCCAAGTTTGGACAAATTTTGTTCACTAGCGGACACCCGTAATCGCCCATCACCTCCGTCTCTCAAGTTTTCTAGAGATCATATTCCATTGAAATAAAACGTGGGTACTAACATTGTGTAAAATACCATTTCTAAAATAAATACCTTGAGAGAGGGAATATGCGGACACGACCGTTGGAGGCTTTCGTCTGAATTTCCCTTGAGAACTAATAGTCTTGCTCATGTATGAAGGAGTCACTGGCAATGACTCTGGTTCAGAGTCACTCTAAAAACAATAAAAAATAATTTAATTCGTAAATAAATAAGAGCATAATTTTGTGATCTGCTTATAAAGTTTTACCTGCTGACTCTGAGTAAGGGCTGAAACAGAAACACTTCGGGTCAGTAAATTTTGTGGGTCGAATATCCCTGTGTGTCCACTCCTACTTCTCTCTAAACATTCAAGTCACATTAGTTAGTCAAACCTTGAAAGAAGGAAAATGAAATGAAACAAAATATCCAAATAAAACCGACTAGCGAAGCTCAACCGAAGTTTAAACTACAACGCAAATTTAAAATAACTGAAGTAATAAATTGATGCATCGTCATCACAAATCTAGTCCTTAATTAATTAGGTAATAATCATTAATAGAAAAACACCATTCCGATGTCTGTGAAAGGATCGCTTTCTCCGTCCAGACGTGCCATTGCTGCTAGAACTATTGGGTAAAACATTTAGGTCAGAGAGGGAACATGCTCTTCGAATTCCTCCACTTTCCTCCTCTTCTCTGTCTTCATCAGAATCATCCAGATATTCTATATAAGGGACAACACAAAACGCTTTCATATAGGACTACAAAAGGGTACTTCAAAAATTCCCATCAACCCTCGAGAACCGAGTGCATTGCATGCAAGGTTATAAATCGGACTATTCACATTGGTCGTTGAGATAAAAAACCATGCCACTAAAAAGCCACGCACTCATGCAACACCCGAACAGTAAAAGCGAGAAATGAACCATGCGAATTAAGATTGAAGAACGGCCTTAGAAAAACGTACTTATTTGAGCAACGTTACACCTTGAAGGCAACACAGTTTGAACAATTTTGTTTTTCTGTAGAACACATTTGTCAGAAGCGAGTGAACGCGAAGGAGAAACGACATTTGAAAATGAGCCTCTGTGACGGTTAGGTTTATGAAAAATAGTGTTATTCGTGGTGTTAGTAGCTTTATTAGATGTGAGAGTAGCAGCAAGTTCGAAATTCGAAAACCCCACAGACGGACAGTGATTAGCAGGTGGTGGACCTTCACTCAAATGGAGAGACTGAGGTCGTTGCGGCTTCGGATTAACAGGCTGTGCAATATTCTTAGCGATTTCGGTGCTAGGTGAAATGGCTAACACAGAAATTCAATAGTCAACAACCTGCAGTGATAGTCTTAGCCCTGTAACCCCCTTTAAGCATGTAGTATCCGATATCCCAAAGTTATTACATTTTATTCGCTTTTATTACTTACCTTTAGCGTAGCTTCTACTTAAGCTCAAATCTTGCGTGGACTGACTCATCGATTTGTACCCAATCTGAAAAGATTTTAGATCAACGTAAATACATATTTTGCATAATGAAATGGTATGACCACAATTAGATCAACCTTGTTTTATCTTTTACTTGAGGGACTTACACTTTGTAATTTCTTTTTTGTTTCCTCCAGTCGTTTTTCCAACTCTAAGCGGCTTTTAGACATTTCTCGATTTTTTAACTTGACTGACATAATCAATTCAGCATTTTTATTTCGGACAACCTCAAATGGATGCGGAGAAGCATCTTTAAACAAGGGCATAGCTTTTTTAACTCCTCGTACAGAAACACTTCCATCCGAATCTGTATCGGACACGGGTTTTTTAACTTTAATTCTAGGAATTTCCGATGCTTCTCCATCCGTGGATTTTCCAACATCCGAGTAAAAATCGGTTGACTCCTCATCATCACCCTCCTTAGGATAATCAAATCATATTACAAAAAATTCTATCAAATAAAATGTTAAAACTTGGGCTAGCTTTACCACGTCTTTGTAAGTAGGCTGCTTCAAATGATTATCTACAGGTTCCAAGCTGACACTTTCTGTTTCTTTATCCGATCCAGATTTATCTTTGGAATAGCTTTCAGTTCCATAGCTGCTATCTTCGTGACTTTCTAACGAGCTTTCCTTGGCGGTGGTAGCTAGATATTCAAAATCATGAATATGACACCTAACACCTATTTCAAGTCTATAACTACTCTTGACTAAATGACTAAAATCTTGAATAGCGAACCTGGAGGTTTGGTGAAAGGTACAGATATAATTGTGTCCGAATGGTAGAAAGACTTAATCGTCATAGATCCAGAAGCTTGTTCAACCCTTTCACTCCATTTCCCTTGAGGTAAAGTTACAGATGACTTTTTAGCTGGCACAGGGGAAGCACTCGACGCTTCTCCTTTCATCTGCTTCTTAGCCCAGTCGGGCAGTTGACCAAAGCTAAACCTAAACAATAATATCCCAGGGCGTTGAGTAATCATTGAACTGTTAAATATCAAATACTGATAGAGCAATAATAATTCGGATACCTATAATCAGCTCTGACCGGTGATGGAGGATTCGGTGGTGTTGGTGTAGTGACGACAGGGGTAACTGAAACTGACTTCCTTCGAGATCGCTTCTCACCCATACGGGCTTCCATTGTAACAACCATTTCACGGGACAGTGACCAAACAAAAATGCAAGAATCTCCTCCCACTGAAATTAGATTCTGAAAGTCTGGGGTGAACTTCAACGCAGTGGCTAGTTCTGAATGTCCTAGCTGGAATTTAAACATTTTTTTTAGCAAGTACAGACAATAATGACATGTAGAAAAATTCACTTTTCGTAATGAGCACTTTGGGTGAGACAAAAAACTTACCAACGAGGCAACGACGTCTCCTTTGTAGTAATCAAATACAGTAATACTTTTATCTGTCGATGCCACTGCCACATAATAACCACTGGGATCCACAGCCACTTTTATAATCGTTCCTAAGTTATTATCTGGATTCGTACTTCTTAAAGTTTTGCTATGCTTTCCCGTAGACAAATTATAAACACGAACACAAGCGTCCTGACAAGCAACTAGAACATGCCTTCCTCCAGAGTCTGTTTCCAGGTCAAACAATGGAGTTTTACTTGTAACTATCGAATTCACTTGAACAGCAATATCTCCTCCAAAGGACCCGTCCAACAGTCCTAATATATCCACAAGGTCACCTGGATTATCTTTAGGCAAGATTTGTCGAAAAACTAAATTCTTGTCCGCTCCACAGGAAACAACGTGGAGGGAAGAGGGGCTTGTCCGATCGGAAATTAAAAACTTGACGCTCGTAACTGATCCTTTATGTTCTTGTAAAGAAGCAATACGCTCGATTTCCTGGATAAAATCATCAATAGTTCATCTTAATATACAAAATTAGCTTTGCGCAGTTGCTGCCTTAAATCTATGCATCAATTAATTATACCTGGTCAATTGCATATAGATTAACACTTCCATCTCTTGAAGCCGTGGCTACCAAAGACCCTTTGACATCCATGGATAGAATTTCCTCCTTGTGAGCCTTAATTTTGATTAACTCGTGGGTGGCCTTTGATCTCCACAATCTCAAATTTCCTTGACGATCTCCGCAGCATACAAAAGTAGATCCGACGCCTACACACCTCACGCCATTTCCATGAGAAATAAATAAAGGAGAATCTAAATATCGAGTTGAAATATATTTGATGTCCAGACATTCCTGTAATTAATATCATTTTGCTTGTATTATTAATTCAGAATCAGCAAATAAGGCATAATTACTTGATTTAGGACACATATTTAGTTTCAGAAAATTATACGTTTGAATAGAGATTTGTCTTCATTTGACTTGTGATGTCCCACGTCCTGACAGTGTCATCATTGGAACAGGTAATAAATGCCGGCCAGTGTAGTTGTGCTGGCAACCCTCCGGCTTGGGCTGGACCCAATGCAACATCCCATATACAGCCAGAGTGCCAAAGCCAAGAATGAGATAGGCCCACCTACACATCAAAACCAAATCCTTCAAGGTGTGTCCAATTTTTTGCAATTTTTGACTGGAAACATTAGATCAAAACTAAATAAGCACACTAGCTATTCAATCCACTTACCCTCTTAATATCTTGAACATCCCAAGCATAGAACGAATGATCAGCATATGCAGCAACTACTTTCTTGCCTCCTGGGGCACAAATGCCCAAAACATTTGGAAAATTCGCTGCCGGAGGATGGGAAGACAGAGCAGTAACATCAGTGGCTTTGGCAATCTAAGTGTCAAAACACCTTGATTTAGTTGATAACAATGTTAATAACATCGAGTCGACAAAACGTGAATACACTTACATCTACACCTAAATGATGTGGTAATGGCAGAGTGGCCACAAAATCTAGCCGTCCTGATCGAAAACACCTGATTAGGCCATCCGCGCACCCGATGAACAAAAGGTCATCGTCCATCGTCAAGCATAGAGCTAGTTTCGTCTGTTAAAATGTATTTGGAGCATTAGACAACAGAGTATAATTCTAATAGTAATAATACTAATTCCACACACACCTTGAGCTGAACCCATTTGTCGAGAAAACGCCGTTCGTCGAATTGGCACAAAGTCGCAGACACCGTCCCATCGAAATTGGCAACGGCATACGTTCCCTTGCCGTCCGTGAGCACATCTTTGAAATCCGCATTGGAATGTTCACTACCTAATATTGCTGGACGACCAGTTAAAACACATTCATTCTGTGGAAGTCAAAATAAAAACACACCCATCATAAATCATCTCACATCATCTCTCGCATCTCTTTGCATTTAGACTACCAAATGCCTTAACGAAAAACACAATCCTTAGCGAACCTTTCCTAATTGTAGATACCAGAACTTAAGATGTCTGGTACCCCCCGTAACAAAATAGTTTCCATCCGGAGAGAAGGAAACGCAGGAGACTTTACAAGCTACTGAACTAGATGCCAACTTCCTTCCACGATTGTTCGATGAATTGGGTCCAGTGGGAGTCCCTGATGGAGTAGTTCCATTCCTACTACTAGGACCCCCAACAAGACCTTTAAAGTCCCATACTGAGACAACCCTGTCAGACCCGACTGTGACCAAAACTCCAAGAACACTTGACACAGCCTAGGAAAACAAAACAAATTCCCACTTGAATATCCAACATCACATCATAAATAACTTTCCAGCCAAATAAAATCCTCTTACTGCACAAACAACATTTTGGCAAGGGGAAATATCCTTAATCACACCCGACTGCCAATTAATCACACGTAAAGAATTTGAATCCTCCGACGCTGCGAACAATAGGGAATTACTCATCAGCTGGATCGAACTGATGGGCTTTCGGGTTTCGAGGACGATATTCGTGACCACTGTCCCACTACCCGTATCCAGGAGCACGATCGTGTTCCTGTCATCAACAAATCAATCATCACATTTCACAATAGAATCAACCTCACTCCCAAGCTACACGCACTCCTACACTTGTTGCATTAAATATTGACGAATCCAGCCTCATCCAGGTATTTCCAAAAATACCCGATGCACTCCACAATCTTAATCTTAGCATAATTTTTGTCTTACCCGGCAGGGTAGGCGATGAGGCCATTTGAATCGGAGTCAAAGTGGGCATTGCTAGTGACAGAAGATCCCAAAATCCGATCTATCCGAATCTAGTCAAAAACAAATCAAAATTAGCCTTTAGATTTTAACACCACCGGGGACTGGGCCCTTACCGGCCTCTTGTAAATATCCCCCACCGACTTTATTTTCAAATCCCCTTACCTTTTCTTCATTTTCTTCCATTCCTCAAAACACCGGAAGGTGCTTTCCCAAAAAAAAGCCTACAAGTCCATCTCCCTCTCCTCCTCTACGTGATGGAGAACATGGACAGTGGGGATTTGTATAATTTAATTGTGAATTGATCTAATTTTATTTACCAACTCAGCAGATGTAAATCACCTCTGATATATTTTTTTTGCTCTGATTGAGTTTGGGTGGGAGGCGGTGGTTTATAAAAAAAACACACACCACCACTTGCTCAATTGTAGAACAGAGATCGTTGATTGTATTGTTGATGTTGATTGTTAACTCTAGCTCTGAAGATTGAAGTAAAAGAGGGAAGTTATTAGGAACTGTACCACCTGAAGTAACAAGAGTGTAAATAGCCCTATTGGGTCTAAGGACGAGGACTGAAATACTGGCAGAGGTGGAGAGGAAGGGATAAAAAGTCAGTTAAGTGGATTCCCATCTCCCGTATCAAGCCAGCCCAGGTGTGAAATGAAATTATAAGGGAAACGAAAAAAAATACTACCACCACCACCAACCCTGTTGTAGTAAGTGTCGTCTCCCAGAGCTCTAGGCAACTTTAAAGGAAATGGACAGTTGGGCAATCTAGAGAATACAACGGGCCAACTGCTGATGATCTGATCCTCCCTTGTCTTATGAACTTATCATAGGCTTTCTTTTACTATTTGTATTCCATTGTGTCGAGTGTGGATCATCCCCTACGCTCGCTAGTTGTCTATGTGTGTGGATTGTGGATATGTGTATCTGTTTAAAATATTTATTCCCTGGCAAGGGCCGTAGCACCTGCTCCGTGTTTAATGAAGGAAGATGTATTTAGTAGTTGGTGGCACTTATTTTTAGAGATACATGCATTCATGGATATGCACAAGTACAAGTCTTTCAGTTTTTTAGTATCCAATTACTTGCGAAACGAATACATTGGGTTTTAAAATAAATGTTTTAGTTTGGAAGTTAAATGTATGCTTAATTGGCAGGATTGTCGTAGTATTCAGATCAAGATGGTCTTGCAACGCCTCATTTATCGTTTATAGCGTCCTGTAACTTTAAAAAGTTTCAATGATGAAGGAAATTTAGTATTTATGGAAATTATGTGATATTCAAGTAATTTCAAGGACATTTTAGAATTGGGAAAATGTAATGAAACTGATTTCTACGGTATAATTAGTTTCAACAGAAACATATTTTGTTTCCAAGCTCATTCACTCAATCATTCTGTCTTTTGCTCTAAAAAAATATAAGTTTATTTATAAATAATATCTAGACTCATGAATAGATTTAAAAAACTTTCTAGAAATCCATTTTAAAACGTAGCCCTTTTAAGGGTCATGTATAGCTTGTCAACTATAATTCAAAATAAAAAAATCAACACCACATCGGAATCTACTAATGTTAACTAGATTTGAAACGATCAGGATGAACAATGATGAATCATCTTTGCTTATTGATAAGAAAAACTTTTCGTTGCCGGCTTAAATGAAATAAGTGAATAAAAAACGATGGTACGGCCCTGAATCTGAGGGCGATTGGCAACTGCTCTCGTATCTAAAGGGTTGAGCCACAATCTCCAAACTTTATATTTCCATGTTCTTATGCAGATGAAGCTCGTGAATCTCATGAAAATTAATTAAGATTCTACATATATGAATTCCCGTCTCCAATTACAATCCCCAACCAGCCCAGAGGAAACCATTTAAGATAACTAGCATCATCCTCATCATAATGTCTCTCCAGCTCTTTTATACTCTCCTTCTAACTAAATGGATCCTTAATCGTCTTTAAAGAGACAAGTGACACAATTAAATAAACAACAACTCACACGTACATTTGTCCACATAATTAATTGTCACGTTTTTTTTATTCATGATTGAAAGTCAGGGTCACTAATCAACTAAGTACCTATCCTAAAACACTTGGCCTTTCTCTCTTTTGAAAACAGGGACATTTACATACGACATATTTATTTCAGCTTTATTGTTTTATCATAATCGACGAAAACAGTATTTTTTTTATGACCGTGTTGACAGGTTTCCTTTGTTTTATTTCTTCTGTCACGAATCACCATTTTAACGTGGCCTTATTGTAAATAGTTGCCTTATGGGCCCAATAAGTAGGGTTGATTAATTCTTAAAGAATTCATATGTTCACGGAATTTGATATTATTTACATTTATTACGAATCGTTGTGCTCGAGTCTTGCTTGAATTTTGATATTCATGGGAGCAAGAAACCACAAGGGAGATTGCAATTGCTTTGTTGTTGCATTGTACACAATTGTAATAACCTCATTGAAGAGATGCCTAAAGTTTTTCATACGTTTCATCAAGTCTATAATTCCTTGGAAATGTCTGTCTGTCTGCTCGTTTGTGTTAAAATTTTATTACTAAACTTTATTAATAAAGTTTTTTTGAACAGTTCATTCCATTTGCTAGACTTTTCCAATTCGGGCCAAGAAAAATCGACCCCTGGCTTCAAAAACGTTCCTATCAAAAGGGGCCCATTAGTGGGCCTATGTCTTTACTTTTGCATCATGTACATACATCTGATCACAGCAAAACATACACACAAGTTAGAATGGTAATAAACTCATGATTGACTGCAGACGGTAGTTTGTATTTAAAAAAGCAGACAATTTATGCGTGATCACGGACGAGGTGCCACGGGTTGGAGTTCCTATTCGATTCTGTCCCATTGGATTACGCATACAGCAATGAGTAGTAAGTAACTAGCAAGTGTGAATAATTGTTAATCGTCCGTAACTAGAGTTTAGATGAGTTGGACCCCGACTGACTCTTAAGACTCTGGACTCATGTTGACTCTTGAGTGTGTAGGTGTGAAGGAAGATGATGCTTATTAAATGAGGATGGGTTTTAAATCACCAGACTACTGGGTAGTGCAGTGACTCTCAGATTATAATAATATTTATCTCTCAGGGGCTTCAATCTTGTATACAATTATGCAAATCTTTTGTTCAATTTATTTAGCTTTTTTTATTAGTGTTCAGTGTGTTCAGTCAGTCTGACACACTAACAATCAGCCGTGGTGAGAGATTGTATAGACAGGAGAGTCTCTTTGAGTCTTTATGTATTCTATACTTACTGACATGAGACTCTCTAGCTACTTTTAACCGTGGATACCACGTCGAGCTGTCCACAGCAAAACACCAATCAATCTGCACATAGTTGTCTAATTCAGTAGTTTAGATATATTTTAGCAAAGGCAGCAAAGCAGAGGATAATTTACATACATCCCTCTGTACACAGTCTTATACATTTCAGGTTGATTGTAATTTGACAGGTTTAAAATATCCGTATCCAATTCCCAAACCGCAACTATTGAGGCTATCCTTGGTATTTTTTTTGAAACCGTGTTAGGATGTTACTAGTATCATTTTAATTGGAGTATATTATGTAGGTCCTAGTAGTAATCTTTCATTGGAGAGCCAATCTAGGTAATGAGATACTCTTGTGTACACTCCGGGCAGGGGAGAGCCGCCAAAGTTTTGACCCCAGGACACAATACCGACCAAGTAGTACCTCCCTGAAAAAAATCATTCATAGTTAATCTTACTCAGTCCAAACTTGTAAATAATAAATCTACGCTGACCCCAATTTTTTTTATAAAGCTCACCTTTCAGCTCACAAGCTAAGGGCCCACCGCTAAAAAAAAATTTTTACTCAAATAAAAACTGCATAAAATATAAAAGTGTTAAATATTATATGTTTAAAATATCCAACCTGTCCCCTTTTCCAGAATCCACAGACCCTGACAGGGGCCCGGCACAAAGCATCCCGTCCATGTACCTTGACCCTCCCCCATAGCCAGATTTCCTGACATGCCGTCTTTGATTTCTTCTCAAGTAATTCCCAACAAAGTCTCCCGAGCTGTAGAGTTTCCTACACGTTTCTTGACTTTGAATTGGCACGGAGGCGAAACGAAGTGTACTGCTAGTTTCATCTGCATAAGAACCTATTTAAAAAGATTATTTTAATGGTTTTAAAGGTTAAAAAAATATTAGTGTATTTACCCAATGTACTTCCCCATCCGGAAACGATACAATTAGAGTTCGGTGGGATCATCCTGAATTCCCACCCTTCATGATCAGGGACACAAATGGGCTGAACGAATTCATTTATCTTTGCCCCCCGTCCATGTCGATCTTCAAACTTGAGGATAGCGATGTCATTCCCGTATTCTGCAATGTATCCAAACTGCCTGTGAGTTATGATATCCGTGTCTCGGATGTAGAATATCTGCTCGTGAGAACTCTCGTAGTTCATATTCAATTTCCCGAGCTGTTTTCCAATTTTTTAAAGACAATTACAAAATCCATCCTGACAAATTAAAAAACAATTAAAAAAAGTTAATTTTAACTTACAATGACCCTGTACTTGCTTTCAGAATTGATGCAGTGAGAAGCGGTGAGAAAAATCTTGTCAGAAATCAAGGCCCCCCCACAAATGTGTTTCCACCTCCCCTGTCCATCCAAAGCCTCCAGACTGACTTGCCAAGGAATAGGAGACTTGACAGGGAAGCCACCGACGATTCGTCCACTCCTTTCTCCCGTGCTTTCCCCAATCACTTTCCCCAGTCCACACTGACCCCCTCCAAATTTGGCACTAGACTGACTCAGATTGTAAGACGGGGGCCCACCACCCCGAGCCTTGGCTGACCTTACAGACTTGTAAAAGGTCATGTTGTAGTGTGACCTGTTTCTTAGGGAAAGTCCCTCCGCTGACTTGTACATTAGTCCAACGACCATGATCATGGTGAGCAAGTTCAAAGCTCGCAAATGACTAGCCATTACTCTTGATAAACTTGAGAGAGCTGGATGGCCTGATCTTCTTTGAAGTGTTCCTTGGAGGCTGCACAGATCACAAATAATTTCAAGATAACAAAAAATAAAACCCTATGGGATCATCAACATCTTATTTATAGTTTAGTAGTCATTGCTACATAAAGGTACTTGCTATTAAAAAGGATTGAAAGGGTGACAGGATGACTTACAGGGTTGAATCGATGTTCAGAATAGAAATGGTCAATCAAAACAATGGAGACTTCCGGATCCGGGGAAATGACAAGATTCAGAATCTTGGTGGTGGTGGTTGTGATAGGGATTATAGAAACTCCGTCGTGATCTGAAATGGGAGTAATAGTTAAAAGATTACATTCACTTTGAATCCTACGATCATTCATGATTGATTTCATTTGATAAGACGGGACTTTTTAAAATGACATGAATCATGAGAAATAAATTACTCAGGATATGACAAGGACATGAGGAAAGGGGTAGGTAAGTATTGACAAAAAGGAGCGTAGGAGGTGATTTTTACTGTATTCTATTCTTTTCATAATTGATTTTGGTTTGAGGTAGGACACACATGTCATTTCTCATTTCTTTACCTGATGACAACTCGTAAGAATTATATTCTGCTGATCTTATCATTCCTTGGAACACCAGCGGATCCAAATTGGAAAAGAATTCAACACAGCCGACTCCAACGATTATTTTTCGACTCCCGTAACTCAACTTTCTAGAGGATTTTTTTTAAATCCCTCAAGACAGTACAGAGTGTCTTATTACAAGCTGGGGAGGCTCAAATGATAAGATTTATAGTCTATGGTTGAAAAAGGATGGATTGAAAGACCAGAGGTCACAAGGGGTCAAATACTTATCATAACAGTACTTGATTACCCTCTAGGGACAGGTATTGATTTTATTGATCTGATTTTTAAAGAATGATGACTTGATCATGTAGGGAAATGACAATTTATACTAATCGTCCTCAGAGATGCTCCTCCCTCAAAAATGCAATTATAATAATAGTAACAAGGAGACATGTCATCTCTTCCAACTATGATTTCACATGTCATTTGATCCACGCATCTATAATAGAAGAGCATAATTTACACGGATTGGGATTCACTCTCTTTTTCCACCAAGGACTAGGTGGGGATATATAAACCCATACTACCACAGAGGATAGGTCGTTCGTATCATCGAGATTCGAGATCTGCATATATTCCCCAATGATTGCACAAAATAAACAATGACTACCTCAAGTGTTCGGGATGAGACGCAGTAGTCCATTTCACTCAACTTTGCCACTTTGCCAATTTCGTTTCTAATTTGCATACCTCAGGCATGAGAATTTTGGTGGTTGCACTTTCATAAGGGCCCCTCTGCACATTTTCATTATAATTATATACAAAAAAAACCAGAGGATGTGAGTCACATAATGTGACACTTGTGGGCCGGAAGGCTGTGTGTCGTATGTCATGTTGATTTGAAATAATTTTTTTAAACAAATCCCATGAATTCCAAACCTGACCTGTTGCAAATATTGAATTGCTAAATTCCAGCATCTCATTTACACTTTGGAATATGGAATAGGGGATTTGCACTTGAAAAGCTCATCTCCACATGTATTCTCATGGAAGGGTGTCAGGGACAACGGGATGGCACAATCAGGACGATACTTCTGTGTCACACAAGAGAGTTATGCATATATTTCAGTGTCTGTCAAGTCCCAACTGATTCTTGTTTTAAGTGGAGATTTATAGAATTTATAGAAGGAAAAAGGGGTGACATGAAAATGGGATTAATGAGTATTCAAGGCATGAGAAAGTGTTTCGAATCAAAATCTAGGTCGAAAGTCCAAACAAGTGCGACGCACATTTATATAAAGCACTTTTATTGGTCGCATCGTATCGAGCTGTGCATGTGGGATGCATTTATGGGCTTGATTAGTGCATCCGCATATGTAACCTCTGCATCCTTTGTTTATATTTACTATTTGGCTATCAAAATATTCAGCTTGTGTCAAATGATGCAAGAATCAGATTTGGCTGATGGACAACGAATTGATTGCTTAGCAGGTTTTGAGAATCTTTGGTTTTTATTGATCAAGAGTTACTGGGCCAGGATTTAAAAGCGTTTTAAAAAGCTCAAAGCCATTCAATTTATGTGTTTACTGTCTTTTTTATGTCAACTTCTTATTAGATGGAGAGGTCAAATGATGATTTGTACTAAAGTTTTAAAATAACGATAATGAATTGTATTCCGTAACAATATGTGAAAAATAAATCGCCCTACCTAATGCCTAACTATAGTGCCTCGATTGACTGGATCTAACTCGTGTGTTAATCAAAGTATTTGTAACACGAGGAAGATACCTTTGTCGAATAGTGAAGGTAAAGTTTAACGGGCATGAGACTTTCATGTGTTCCAAACTGAAATCCAAATGAAACCTGAAACACATTGATTGCTAAAATCAACATCTTCTGTTAACGCGTGGTTAGTTTTAATAGTTTAAAACAAATCAGCACATTATAAAATCATAGATTCTGCACACCAACTCTTGTTAGTAGCATTTAGCAAGACACTATGTGCACAATAAATCCACACCGGACCTTTCACAAGGGAAATCTCAATCTCATTCATAGTCTAACTTTAAAGTTTTGGTATCATATAGTCCACATAGGACTTCGTCTCTTTTAATCATCAGTCCTAAACGAGACAGCATTAGCACACATGCATACTAAGCATTTAAAATTGCAACCTAACTATAAAAAAATTCTTAATACCCCCACCCCCTTAAATCTCGAGCTCCCTGAATGAATAAATTGTTAACCCTTTGAAGACATGTTCAAAATATAAATGATAAAAAACCAACTGCAGTGCACATAACAAAACTGCAGTCTATTTCATAATCCTTGATGCCTTTTGATTGTCATTTCCTACTCTTAAATGATAATCCACCACGGGCTGATCTGCCCTAACTTATCAGATTGCTGCTCAACTTTCTCTCTATAGATTTATGCCAATATAATATCTGTCAATTTTAAATAACCATTTACAATTGAGATTTTTATTCTCATGCCACAACTCGTTCCATATTTATAACAACTTCTTAATAGCTAGTTCCTTTCTAAACTATCCAACTCAATCATAGTTATCACTTATAATCAATCGTATATTCGTATTTTATAATAAACATTGAACTATGAATTAAAGTGACACATGCAATAATAAACATTGCAGATTCCCTGAAAGCTTCCCAGAGAGCCTGAACGCGTCAAATGCTGTCATAGATTCCGGGGGGGGGGATATTTAGAGATAAAAATAAAGAGCAACATCTTCTGTTATTATAAAAAGAGCCTTTGGAAACAGTTTGTGGTTGAGTGTTTGTAAATATTTTTATTTACCTCACTTAAAATATCATAATATACGTAAGACCGACTACGGAGATAAGAGAGGACCTCCAAAGCTCTCTCTACCCACGTCATGCGATTCCAAAGCGTTTTCAACAACATATCCCTCAAATACTTTCATAATGAGATATTAAAATTCAAGTGGAGTTAGCACCTGTCAATCACCCGATCTCGAGGGACGGGATTTTTTCCCACAAAGGCCCCTATGACACAACTTTAGAAATGCTTTAGCATAAAGTTCCAACCTTCCGTGCTCATGCTGACTTTCATATAGTTCATATACAGCCAGCCTTTCCCCATGTAAATGCAAATACATAAAATGTTACAAATCTTATTAAAAATGACAGAGAAAAGGCATTCGAAATCCTTGCTTAAACTTTTTTTTACGCTATTCCAGACGGCCAGAGTGTTTTGCTACGTTTTTTAAAGACCTTAGCACATGGGATCTCCAGAGATTTCTCCAACTTGTATATAAATGTCCAGGAAGTTGAGAATTTCAAGTCATTCTAATCTTAGGTTTCCAAACCTCATCAGTTGCATAAAAAAAAAAAGCGAAGACTAAATTCTTCAGTCAATCCAACCTCCAGCAACACCGACAGCTAAGGAAGATGTCCAAATTTACTATCTTCATCTCCGTCGCTGTAGTCTACATTTTCTGCATCGTGACAGGGCGAGGGGTTCATAGTTCAGGGGTCAACCTTGACTCGAATAATATCCTCACATCAGCATTGTCCCCCAGGACCGTTCCACGTCTCAGTACTGCCGTAGCAGCTGCCCGACTTTACAGTAGACTTCTAAGAAAAGAGGTAAGAAGTTCTAAGGGTTTTTTTTGTATTAGTAACACAAAGCTTTATTTTAATATTTTTAATGATTTAGTTAACAAGTGGAGATGAGGAGGATCTGAATGGGATGGATGATGAGAAGATTGAGAACTACTTCAATAAGCGTGGGTATGATGACTATGGTCACATGAGGTTTGGAAAGCGGACACCAGCCCTTAAGGACTTTGATGACTATGGCCACATGAGATTTGGAAAGTAGGGATTTTGGTAAGTTTGATTAATATTGTTAATAGATTTTAACTGCCTTTACTATTTTCAAGTTGGTCTAATTAACCTAATCAACATATGAATTAATATTTTATATCTGAAGATCCCGCAAGCAGCGTCCTAACTAACTCTATGAAAGAATTAATTGCTTATGGCTTCTATAGTTTATGACAGCATACAGAAAACCTCGAAGAACCCGTCAGACCCACCGTTTAAAAGTACATTGCATTGTTAACTACCAAAAAGGTTTACTTTGTAATAGAAAATACTATAACATCCTTACAAACCATCCCATTGTTTATTACAAGAATAAATCATTGTTAAATAATAATTATCCTCTAACACAAAACTCACTCTCCATGCATGCCTTAAAAGAGCTTTTTGTAATTATACGTTCCGACAAGAGTTTTCTGATTTACCTCGTCTCTGAAAAAAAATCACCTCTGCATAATCTGAAAAAAAAATCACCTCTGCATAATCTAAAGAAATGGAAAGAAAAAAACAAAATGTTTCATCACAAAACAGGGTAAAACCACTGTGAAATTTAAATCCATGAAGACCCCCACCACCACCATCCAGAATCCATGAACGCTTCCCAAAAAAATAGCCAGTCCTGTATTTTAAAATTTCAGCGTCCACTGTAATATCTTCAGCTGCTGATTCATCGAACAAACGCTTCACAGCGTCTTCATGTATGATCCGCCGACGATACTGGACCTTCGTCCCCGAACGCTGCAGCGTTTCTCTAATGCACAATATTAGACAGCCAAATTCTTAGGGTACTCTGGCTATGGGTGATAAACGCTTCCAGCGTTTGTTAAATGTCAAAACCCAAGTTGACACAGCTCTCAGATTTGTGAGAAGTAAGTGCCTCTTCCTAGTGGGAAAAGAGTTTGTGGTAGTTTGAAGAGTGAGGGCGGGTAGTTTGATTTGGGCACTCACCGCCACACGCACTTGACTGGATTTAATTCCACAGGCTTCTTGGAACACGCGGACTTAGCTCGGCTTGGCTCGAGAGTGCTAGGGTCCTGGAAGATCGGTGTCGGATTAATTGGAACCAACCAAGTTACCTTAGCTTCAACCGGGTATTTGTTAATCTGGTAAGGAAATTATAACATGTGTTTTAAGTATTTTCAATAATTTAAATACCCCAACTAGTCCAAGTCAGCTGAGTATTTGAACGAACTTTCTTGTCGTAAACAATAACATTTGAAAGTTTTTGGCAGTAGTATTGGAATTTCGTAGAATTCGGTGTGAATTGGGAATTATGATAATATGAAACGGACCGACATGTAACATGATGTCAGATGTGTATGTGTCTCTGTATAAAATATTTCTGTGTTCTGACGAATCAGTTTTATTTCATGGCACATGGATTGACTGATAATACTGACAGACATCAGTGAGATTGGAGGTCAGACGCTGATTTCCAGTCACTTGGAGACCCAGCAGCCTTCGTTGTATCAGCAACCCCACCGGGTTCCGGGAAGAGGTAAGTTGTCACTTGTCAGTCTGCTGCTGATTTACTGATATTATGGTCTATTGATTGTTGACCGTATTGCCCTTGTCAGAATCAGAATATCAAACTATGTGATGGGAGTTGATTCTGACACAGTTGATAGTGACAGTCAGTGGTAATAACGAAACGACAACAATCGCTATTGATAATAGAATAACAGCAGTCTTACTAGACTTAAGGTGGACGGGTTTTAATTTTTCAAATAGAGGTAAGGCCTTTAATTTAGCTTTGAGGAAGGTATTTTGTTCTCTCTGTACTTAGAGAATCGAACAAGAGGCAGCCAGGGAATAGGATGCGTTCAAAAAGGAAGTTTGTCCCGATGTTCGACGTGTCTGATGATGAGGATGAGATTGAAATCATTCCCTATGTCAAACCTACTCCTCCATTAATAGAGATTTTAAACTCAACTTCTGAGGAGGAAGGGAATCACCAGATCGAGGAGAAGAAGAAGAAAAAGAAGAAGACCCGAGAGAGTAAAACTAGCCTTTCTATTTCTACTGACAATAATGACTGTGATGACAATAATGCGCCTAGTTCCAGCAGATCGACTCCTCCCAAGAGTAATGCGGGCAAAAGTACCGAGAACGTCTCTGATAAGGAGATTGTTCGGGGCATGGACAATGTACGGGTGGGCAATAATGCTGAGCTGAGTTCAAGTACTCAAAGCTTTGGAAATGCTGCTATCCCTAGTACATTGTCTGAATCTGATATTTCTGAAGAGCCCTTGCCCTCTATAAGGATAGCTAGCTCGATATTTGAGTTAAGTGAACCTACTCATGACCAGCCGACTGAGCAGTTCATACCTGTCAATACTGGCTCAGTTCCGGCTGGTCAGGTGAAGGATATTGCTGCTGGAACACGCAAAGTCACACAGTCCAAAAGTAAGGCCAGGGCAAAAGCCAGTCCCACCCCCACCAGTCGTCAGCGAATTAGCAAGCATCGTATTGCTAGTCAGAGGACGAACGAAGAAATACTTAATTTTTTAACCACCCTTGGTATTCCGTTGGAACCCCAGGATCTAGAGCCTGCCAAGCCGGTGAGGAAATCTAGAAGGAAAACTGTTTCTACTGACGCACCACGCCAGTTTACCTTGGACGACAATGGTAAGAATATTTTGAAGAGGTTGTGTTTTTCAGTAAGACTGACCTGACTGAGTCTTATGTCATCTTGCAGAAGTGTCGAGGCTGAAAATTGTGCCGGATGCTCTTTTAACAGCTGGGGCAGGAGAAAAAATGGGCAACCCATTTTTCCCATCAGCAACAATAGTTGAAGGGATTGATTTGTCCCCATTGCTCATTTCCAGTGAGTTAGTCTCTACTTCGAGGACTGGTTCATTCGTCTCCGTTGCTGAAGTCTGTAATTCGCCATTCTCTTCTGGCAAAAGTCCCAAAAAACGAATCGCACGTCTCAGTAAAAGGACGAAAGAGAATCATGGTTCTGATCTTGAAGACGTGACATTTACGAAAAAAGACTTAGAGAAAGTCAATCTGAATATGACAACTAATGTTTTGTTCCCATCCGACATAAGGTTACAGCAAAATTCAGAAACAATGCTGGAGGAAAGCATTGAAGTTGAAATTCAAAATGATATGCTTGTTGACACACCTACTAACTTGCTGACATCGGGTGCTGAAGAGGAAGAAAAATCTCCAGCTTCAAAACAAACTCGAGTGCCTTCATTGTCCGAATCTATTCAAAAATCTGATGGCGATGGGACCCGTACAAACGAATCAGTAACAGAGGTTTTCGACAACTTCTTGAAGCCAGCATCTGTCACCCACCGAGTGCATGGATCTTCGAAATACCAATCAGAGTCTTTATCTCTATGCAATGTAGTCAAACCATTGAACAAAAGTCCATCCGAAAATTCAAAGGCTCTTGAAGTGATTCCATTTTCTCACTCTTCCGTCCAGCCGGAGTCCACGTTGAAACAATCCCAACTTACTGCCGAAGAAATGTTTCTGCCATATCCACAACTCAGCACTTCAGTCTCACACTTACCATCTCACTGGAGTCAGGAAATGAGACAGTTTTATGATTGTGATCAAGATCCTGAGCTATCTAAGTCAGAACTCCTCAGTTGTATGTCTGGTATGTTAACTTTTCTGTTAATTCTGTTTCAGATATCGGAATTTTGTGTGATGTTATACTTTAATTTATTCTGTCAATGTTTTTATTTTATAGATGATCCAAAGTTGTGGCGTGTGTTGCATTTTCGATCAAAACAGAAAGGTAGTAGGATAAGGTGCATCAATTGTAATCAATGGGGTCATGTGGCCCGCTTCTGTCCTGACGAAAGAAAGAAACCGTGCTGCAGAATTTGTGGAGCTAAAGGGCACACCGCTGACCAAAAGGGATCTCGAAAATGTCCCAACGCTGTATGCTTGAATGTAAGTTGTTGTGCAATTTTAAAAAAATTAGTAGAAGGACATGAGTTAATTTCAAAAATTACGATCGAGTAGTGTGGAAGAGATCAAGATGCATATTCGAGTGGATGTAGGAGATGTTTAAACTCAAGGCATCCTGTCGAATGTCGAATTTGTCTCGGACTTCACGACGATGCCTTGTGCCCCGACGAATGGCGACGATTTCACTCAACGACAGCGGCCGTTAAGGTATTTTAATGTTCAGCTTCAGAGTTTCTATTCTTAGAAAAAATGATCGTTTTCCCTAGACAATTTTTGTATGTTTTTAAACAGAATTCAGATGAAAGTAGTGAGACCAATGCGGAGCCAATGTATGTATCCGAACGAGTAAAATATCGACCGTTTCGTGATACGTATTGCTCAAATTGTTCCAGAAAAGGTCATAGCTACTACAATTGTAGAGCTTCTCACAAAATGGGTATTTATCATCGCAACACGCCGTACATAAAGGTGGAACTTCCTGAACCTGCAAATCTCAAAAGTGATGAAGCTGAAACTGTTACGAAACCTAATCTTCCAGTTGCAGATCGAAAAGTTACAATGCAGTCTCAGTCTCAAGACAGCGACGACGACGATGCTATTAAAATAATTAAAGTTCAAATCGTTAATAAGCCGGCTTCCAGTGATAGTGATAGAAGAAATGGTACATTACTATAAAATTATAAATATTCTCATGATATGTGTTACTCAAGATCAGTGTCAATTCAAGATGATTTTGATGCAGTGTTTTGTTTTATATTTATTTCAGATATCTGGAAGTGTCTAGATTTTCCGGATTGTAAAAACGTTCCTAGCATTGGCAACTCTTGTCACAATATGTTCGTTAATGAATCCGATCATTCAATATTGTTGAATGCGCAGGAAGAAGGAAAGATCGAGAAAATCCGAATTCATCAACGAGTTGACATAACTGTACTGTCAGACAAATTTAATGTCCATATATGGGGTGACAATCATGTTTCTGCGAAAGAAGATGTAGTTCGATTACTGGCTAGATTAAAACGAGTCAAAGTTCATAAATCCAATAGTCCCTCTAAGCGGACGACTACTGGTTCAGTGAAAACAACAGAGCCATCCACATCTAATGAATTGAAGCAAGGCCGAAAGGAGAGAAATGAGAAATCTTCAGTTCCCAAGATGTCAAGGTTCACCTCTGCTGAAATGGGAGGAACTGTAACTCAACAAAATAGTGCAGGCCGAATTATTTGTGAACCTTCGTCTTCGTCATCCATTGATAATTGTGTTGCTCATGAGAACACAGGACTCTCTGCAACTGGTTTGATCTCAAAAAATAAAGAATTGGCTGTGGATGACAAAGCCTCAATTCTCTCTCAAATCAAAGAACTGCCAGCACCTAGATTAAATCCACCTGGTCAAGAACCCCCAGAAGTGATAACTTTGGATGATGATGACGACGGATGTTCGAAAGCACTTGGCTCTTTAAAGGTATCCCTTTTAAACTCTGAGTGGGAACTGATTTTTGCTGAGTCGACTAAACCAAATGGCCTGACTGCACAATTGACTTTACAATTCTCAGTCACCATCTTTGTTTGTAAGGACAATCTTACTTGCACTATTCAGAGTGGAACAATGGATAGTCGGAAGTTGGCTCAGCAAAACATCATATATTGGCTAGAATGTGCTGCAGGAAATGTTCAGTATGAGATGCTGCTTGGGAAACATGATTATTCCAATAAATTTGAAAAGGCTGTCAATAATAATATTAAGCCAAAGCGCCCTCGTTTCGACCCAAGGCCAAATGCTCCAGCAAAGCGACGCCGTGTTGGCGACAACATTGAATCACCGCAGAAGAATCGGGCTCAAAATACCCAAGGCGGAGGATGGCCGAGGGGTAGGCCTCCTGGTGGTGAGGGACGGAGAAATGATAGGGGTCAATTCAATGGCAGAGGCAGGGGTCCAGGTCAGTATCCGGATAGACAACAGAATCCTTGGAATAATCCGAATAATAGCCGATACTTCCATCAACAACCGGACTACATGCAATATCAACAAATAGCTCCTCCTTCTCCATCCAATTTCCCTTTCCGGCCTAATATGCATTACAATCATCCTCCTTCTAATTACAATAGAAGAGAACAAGACTTCGGACACTGTTTACCTCGGCCCGAGGGTATTAGGAGTAACAGAGGTGCCAGTAACAATAGATTAAGATACTATAATAATTTCTCATAGCTATTATTTTCAATTCTCGATCTTCAGAAGTAGGTGACGGTTTAAATTAAGGGATTGATAATAATTGAAGTTGATAATCTGAAATTTAAGAATATTCAAAAGGTTCTATACAAATATTATGGAACAGAATTTGAAATAATGTGCTTATACTTCAAGATTTAAAATCTTGCCTTGAGTAAGATTTAAAATCTTTTTAGATTTTCTTAAAAGTTATCAGGATGAACCACTATGTTAATGTTAATAATACAAAATATAGTTGGAATATTGATGGGTAACAAATGTTGGATGAGAAGACTCGTTTTCGGATGATTTACGGGTCATTTTCCTTCAATCTTTAGAGAGGATTTAAACTTGAAAGCTCTTAACAATACAAATATATATTTGAATAGCATGTACTATAAATATATATTGCCGAATGCGCCTTAAATTTTAAAATTATGTTAGACCTAGCAATGTGGTCAGGTCAAAGGTTTACATTTGAAGCAGTAGCATGTATGGAAATTACCTGTGAAATAAACATGACGAAAGATAAAACAAATGAGATTGAAAGGGAGGTTGTCAATGCATAATCTACAATGCTTGATCATCGATGAGATTTTAATTATTATCTCGAATTAAACTCGAAACAGTTATTTGAAACCATCAGGTAATGCAAGCAAATTTTAGCATGAATAGCGTCAGCATTGTGTATAGAGGATGATGTTCAAAATCTTGCGGCCCTTGGTCCTTAATGTACATACCTCTACCGGCTCTACCGATGGTCTCTAGATTCCGAACTTCGAACCATTCAAGGTTTTATGAGACTGCATTTTCAACTTGGAGACCCTACAGGTCAACTTTGTTTGTGATCATCTCTACAAAGCTGTCTCTCTTCTTCGGAAGCTGCAGGAGTTGAAAATCTACCTCTTGAACTTATAGGAAATGTGGATAAGATTGTTATTCAAGAAATTCCCCAATTTTAAGGTTCCTATGCCCCCATTTCTCTTCATTGTGTTTTGGGTAGACAATCAACTAATCAACTTAATGTGTCATCTTGTTTGAAGGTATCGACAGTATTTGAAATTCTCTGCAATGTCAACTCATAAAATGTACCTTAAATATTTCCTAGGTGTTTGAATATTGAAACCCTCTTGTTTCCTAGCATTTACACATGGATTTGTTTTATTTTCATGTTCATCAAATATCAACCCTCTCCGCCGGCTACACAGACTACAGACTCTACAACTGCACCTGCCTACCTGTAATCATCAGAAGCGAGCAAGCTTTAAAGTACTAAACCTGCATAGAACCTCATCGTTGATGCTCTGTACATGGATTTCACCCCTTCCATCCAATCCACCCTTAGTCTCTGCCTACCTTATGTACTTCATAGCTCGTCTATGTTTTCCAACTGTAGAATTATCGTAGTTTAAACTGTTTCACATGTCTTTGTTCAGTACTCTGCTAAGCTTCTGTTGGACAACAGTAGCACGCACCCAAGCTCCTCACAAGTCATAATATATAGACAGAGGGTTTGATTAGAAATTCATGAGGGATTGAAAATCGGATTTTCATCAAGGATTCATTATATTCCATTCTAAGTTAATTGTCATTTCACAATTGAATTATGAAATGAAAGTGAAAAAAAACTCCGGTGAATTGGGATGAGGATCCTTGAGTTAGTTGACTCATTATTACCAAATGCTTGGTGACAACTTGCATGGAGAGTAGAGCTGACTTTTTGTAAGTACCATTGCGATTGTCCCACTGTTTTTTATGTCTGGAAAGGGTTTTGTATTGTTTTTAATTTCCAATGTGTAAACATCACCGACTCCTCTTTTAAAACAATGTAAATTTATTAGAGGTTCATTGTGACTCAAGAGTTTTAATCATTGCCCGACTCGGTATTGCAAAATTGTTGAGGAGGATTTTTTTTGCCTGCAAATTTTAATAACAATAAGATCAGTCAGATTTTTTTGTGAGTGTGTGGCCTGTGAAGTGCAAAAAATAAACAGTTCACTCTAGATTATAAGACAAGTGTGTAATTTGCTTAAAAACTGCTACTAGTAAATATATAAGACAGGTTGGGGTTACAAAACCCAATTTTAATTAAAAGCTTGCGACTCAACACCGTATCAATCCTCCACGCTTTATTGAGATTTGCGATTGAGAAATACATACATTTTTACACTAATCTCACACACACATCCAAAATTCAACAAGGCTGACTCTGCATGAGAACATTGATTGACCACTTAAGGTAATTATACACCTAATTTTAAATATTCATTAAATAATCTTTTTCTAATAACTTAATAACCCCAAAAACTACCTTGAGATCAGCTAAATCCCCTACACAAAACCAACTACTTTTGTTCTTTAAAATAATTACCCAAAGCTTTCAAGGCTAGATAATAAATTAATACTTAATCGATAGTGCGTACGCCTAAAAAACATATTCTAACGTCTATCTCTAAATGACCGTTGTACCCTGGTACCAAACGGTCCCAACCTGTGTACCCAAACTTTCCCCATAAGAAAACATTCCCCTCCCTGTCCTCCATTAACTTCCCCGTTTACCGGTCTACGATCTCCCACTATTCTTCTATTTACTTCTGGAGCTCATGATGACATGACGCAGCACATTAGATCAAAACACAAGGCGATACTTTTATAAGGCCTTTAAGGTTGCATAAGATATTTTGATGTACACACACACCTCCAGACTTGACTAGAGAGGATGAGAAATGACTTGGGGATGAATACAATGATTAATAAATGTTTCCTTGTACACTCGAGAGTATTGCGTAGCTTGTTCAGGTGGGGACGAGCCTATTTATGTAACTTTGAAAAATAGTATAGAATGAAACAGGAAAAGGCTGAGAAAGACCGGAAAAGACGGGAAGGGTGAGCTCATGGGTTCTTCATGGGGATCAAAGGAAATATAAATTTATAATTTTATTTTTTGGGGCTGTTTTTTTCTTCTATATATTTTTTATCATCTACCACCACCACCACCGACGACCTGTCCTCCCTGCTTAAACTCTGTGTAGTGAGTCTTTAAAAATTCATCATCACGCACGCACAAAATCCTACATATAATATTAGATTACCAGATTCTAATAGAATTCTTGTTCAGATAGACAGAGTCTGATTAATTCCTACCGATTACGAAGTTCAGAGCTTCTTATACGAGTAGATACACAAGGGATAGACAGACTACTTTATCAAACTCTTTAGTACTGATTGTCAGTAATGTCAGTGGGTATTGATGATGCTGAAGATTATTGTGATTAGATTGTGATTAAGGGCCTCACCCAACCGGGTTCATGTCCATAGAGTTTTGTTCATAGTCAAGAAGAACATGATGAGAGAGAACTTGTAGATCAACTTCTTCAGACGAAGTGGCAGGAAATGAAATGAAAAGTTGTTCCTTGTACTCGTAAAAAATTGCAGTTGGATTTAACCCTTTCACTCCAAGTCCAGTTTCAAATGGCTCAAAAAAAACAAGCAGTTGGGATGATGTATGTACACACATACATTCATACATAATATCTATCCAGTTCTTGTCGATCTCCACATACGGTTTTTTTTGGCTTGATTTCATCAATTGCCAAATCCACTTGCACTCCCTACAATTTGTCATGGGAGTCAGAGGTTCCTGCAAGTCTTGAGCTATCATTGTTATTATTATTTCATGAGTACCGTTACGTTCATTCGTAAACACTAAAGATCATTCGCCTTCCAACTTGGCTTCAGAATCAAGTCTGATCTGTGAACAATTGGAATATTAATTAGCTAATGGAATGTAATTCTGTGTTATTCCTTAAAAACGCGTATTTAAGCTAGAGGCAGTTGGGGTTCTTTATTCCGTCATCTTATAGAATCGCAATTAAGGGTTGAGTATTTAAGAAGAAAAAAATTACACAATTTTATGGGGAAAAGACACAAAGAGGACATTCATAGAATTAAATGCTCTTTAAAAATGTAGGGGAAAAAGCACGGCATCTTTACCGCAGAATGTGGCCAATCCAGAATTCTCTAGCTTTGAAAAGGAATCGGTGGTATGTGCTTTATCAAAGAGATGTTATGAAATAGCGAGAGGTTTATTGGTTTTAAATCCCCATTTACCAATTACCTGTTGGCAACAAACTAAAAGCCCATGAGGAAATGCTCAAAGATTCTTTTCGATAATTACTTTTATTATCAGCAAAAAAAAAAAAAAAAAAAAATTGGCAACAATCAACAATATACAAGTTTCCCTGCGTCTTGTCTAAAGTGTGGTTTATTAATGTTCCCATACACTCTCTTAAAGATTACGTCCCAAATCTCAAAGAAATTGACCGTCTGCAAATGTAATAATAAAAATCGTAGCTAATGTCCTCGTAGATATCCGATTATCCCTTTTCTATTAAATTAAAGTGATTAGGATTGTTGTACGAACCACTAGGGAGTATTATTAGTACAGACTAGACCACAACCGATCCTAATGAAGACTTCTCATTGTTGCTCTCCGCGTAAATAGCCGTTTTGAAACGGCCAGTGGTTCTGAAAGCATTCTCACCATCCCATCATCATACCCTCATCATCCTCATCATGTTGGGAAATTGCCAATTTATGATCCATTCATAATAAACACAGTATAATAGACCCATGTGGACACTGCCACCACCACCTGGTCTCCATCTCCGAGAGATATGACAATTTCCTTGGAATGATATCTCCTTACTAATAGCCAGTGGTGGTGTTTGGTGTATTCTTGAGGTGACAGATGGTTTCTTGTTTACCCAAAGGAAGTGACAGCAGCGGAATCGACTCTGTCTTTTTTTTTATTTGCCTTTTCACGCTTGCATTTTTCTTTTGAGGATTATGAGATGCGGAATCCCGTGTGGACAAGTAACTTGTGCGTGAAATGATTGTGTCTATGACTTGGAATGAACGTGGAGTTGGATATGATAGGATGTGTGCCATTTTTCTCGGGTTGTGGATTGAGGATATCAGATAAGAAGAAGGAGATGGAATCTCCCTCACAACGTTTAGAAACTTAATTGAAAAACTTGGCAGTTTCCACTAGCCGTAACTGATTTTTTTTAATATAAAAGACGTTGACTTGAAATGAATGGGATGATTGGGTCGGTGGTGGTCGTGGTATTTCAATTGCAAGGGCAGGCAAGTAGGACTGCAGATGACGGGGGCTGTAAATACCTTGGGTCATTCATATTCGGGGTAGTTGAGGATTGCATAAGGATGGCATATGGAGCTGTTTTTAGATATTGATCGGCAAGGAGATTCGTTAGTTTCTGGTTATAATGGGTGTCGTATAAGGGCCAATAATGGACCAACTTGAGAAGGACCTTTTTGAAGGTCGAGGGTCAACTTTTCTTAAGAATTTTAATCCAAGTCTGTTCTGCTTAGTCAAGTTCGGATAGGGATTTAGGGATACATTCATAGAGAATGGTTTTAAAATTCCCAAGTCTTTCAATTTTTGTGGAGTAATATGTCGTTGAATTTGTTTTATTTTAAATTAATAATGTGTAAAAATGTAGATCATGTGATTGTATTTGTAATTTGTAATAGATTTAAATCCCAAAGTAATAAATCACCAAAAAATTAATAAAATTAAATCCAATTATAATAATTAAACTTAAATCACAATCCTCTTTAGGCAATGTGACTTACTTTCCCTCTCCCCAATTAAATCAGACGAGAGTCATCATACCTACAGTGTTTAAGAAAGTTTCAGAAACCAATGACAAATGATTTCAAAAAATATATAAATGTTATGTATGAATAAGGATGTGAGAGATTATGTCTTCACCTCGAGTGGACAGGATTGAAACGCGTGATCAAGCAATTGGCCCCTTTATTCGATACGGGCTAATAAAAGGCAAAGTTTTATTATCTTTTCTATTCTTACCGCTTTCCTACATAGACTCAGCATAGGATCTCTTATAAACTATTAAATGTGCATAAATAATATCCCCCTCTGACAATTGGACGGAATGATCTACGTCTTATAAAATACAATCAAACATAACATCCACACCATGCACAACAAAAATTAAATCTATCATCATGAGTCAGGGATATTAAACTAGGACTCTGTGTTTTTTTCCAATTTCAAATTACAACTAGTCATCATACAAGTTTTGGAAAACGAGTTGTCCCTCAATTTCCAATCTAGTATTATTAATTTAAGCTAGATATTCCGAATCTTCAAGTAAGTCACGAATATAAATAAAATATGAATTGAACCTCTGGTAACATAACCTAACAATTACCTAACAGTTTTGTTCCCCTCTTGTACAGTTTTTAAAATTGTATGTTTCTCAACGTCTCAAGCTACTCGAAGCATATCGGAAAGGACTATGAAATTTTTCCACCAAATACTACTTGAAAAAATCCCATGAATAAATAGAGAAAAGGAAGCCACAGGAAGTGTGTTAGTTTGTATTTATTTATTTACCAAGCTAATCTAAGAGGTTGACTTGCATCAAAGTTTCTGCGGTTAGCCCTTCATCACCTAAAACTCTGTAAAGAACGGAGTGATTTTTTTTTCAAGTTAAAAAAAATCTAACGGCAAGGTTAACAAGACTTATCAGAAAAGTAAATACAATTAAAGCCACAGAAAATTGTGTAGTTTATTTTTTTCTCTTTAAAGTCAAACTAAAGATCCCTTGACATAAGAGAGGTAAAGTATTTTAGGCCGAGTTGTTGTTATCATAAAACCCGGGGGGGGGGGGGTATTCGTTGGCTTTTTTGTTTTAAGAAACGGAAGGAAGAAAAAAAGCTATAAATCTGTTTATAATCTTCATTCATAATCTTACGGGTATAACATGCAATGCAATCTATATAAAAATTGTATGTATGAAATACATAAAAAAAACTTTATAAGCTTCTCTTGAATCTTGAGTGTTTTTTTTGTATTATTTGTCTATATAAAATTTTTGATGAGGACTGCAAGTTCTTGAAATAAGTAAAACAAGGGATTGAGAGCTTGTGTTGTGAAGAATATGGATCCAGTCTGCTAAGCAAAATAAATGATTTCAAATCTTTTTCAAACTGTATTCCTTTCCACTTATTTATTCCGTTACATTCCTTTCTTAATAACAAAGGAGATTAGGAGGAAAAGTGAAATTATATGCGGAGGATTTGTGCGGAATCGGATTTAATTATTTAGAACATGAACACATCGATTTCCTTGTACATTTCCGACCCCAAATTAATCCACTATTTTTCCAAATCTAAAACAATCAAAATCAAATACATGTAATCATATCCACAAAATTTGATTCCATTCGATTGCAATTTTTAATCAAAAATCTTTGTCAAATTGAATCCAACTGGATCATCCATTTCCCCCTAATCATCCTAAATAATTCCAACTACCCAACCCACCTCTCCAAAACCCTTGGATTAAATAACCAGAACAAAAAATAATAAGGTGAAGTTCATTCCATTCAAATCTCAAATCGTTCAAAGTTTAAACAAGTCATTTATGAACTGATTCAAATTACTTAATTTAATTGTCTGATTCTTTGGGCGAGATTAGAATGTCCCCTTGTGCCTATAGTAGAGCATACGTACGTAAACCCGTTGTAAATTTGGGTGGAGCTCGAGTGCTTATGGCAGTGTCTACTTACCTGTACACAGTTTTTTTACTATGCGGTTCCTTTTTATGGCTTTTAAGCCTTGTTAAATCACTCGGCTTACTCATCACATCATCATCATCGTAATAATATTGTTACAATAGATTCAAAATCCGAGTCCCTAGTCATTGTAGATCAAAGGTGAATACCAGTACGGGCATAGTGATTCAATTTGCCAGGCTTAGAGATGAATACGTCCATACCGGCTGCGAAAGGTAAAGGATGAGTTGATTCATTTCCCACAGAAACTTCCGGTGGTTGGGGGTTCAATTGACTAAAGCCACTTCACCGTGTCCTCTTCAACTCTATCTTCGTTCGAATCAGCGTGGAAAAAAGTGCTCCCTGTACAGACTGTACACTACACATGTTTTAGCAATATGACCAAGCACTCCTCTTTATTAATCTCCGTACGCTTATGCAAAATCATAATTACATAATACATTGGGGGCACTTGACCTGTCTGTGTGCTTCTTTTTTCCCAAAAAAAACCAGATAACATTAAGTAGGAACAAGGTGAGAGGGATTATTGGCTAATAGTTATATTCTCTAACCAGAACTCGGTTGAGGTAATAGTCCTTTGATAATAAAATACAAGCCATAATCGCCAATAATCCCCCCCCGGAATGGCCATTGTGTGCCCCCCATCCGGTGGGGACCAATTTCCCCTGACTCGGCTGGAAGTTGGAGGTTGTTTTGAGACTTTTCTGCTGCACACTCCAGCAGTTCTGAATGTCCTTGTGGGGAAGTTTCTCAGGAAATCAAGTTACGCGTTTGGTCGAGTCGAAAAGGCCATTTGAGCACAAGTCCCACACTTTGGACCAAGTCGTGTGGTGATACTGATTTGAAGAATCGGAACCACCCCATAGGGTCATGAACTCGTTTCAACTATTTTTTTCTGTCTTGTACAGGAGCCGACTACTTTCTAAGAGTTTGAGAACTGTAGCTATAAGTTGTATGGGTAAATGGTCTGGGTCTCTGGGGGGCTCATGATCAGAGACTCCTTTGGCTTATTGAATGCTGAGGCTCTGTGAGTCGTGGAGTGTGTTATGGTATTTAATGATAAGACTCTTAGAAATTGCTTGTGTCAGTCAGGATCAATGTGGATGATTGAGCTCAGTTGATTATTCCCAAATTATTCAGCTCCAACTACAAAGACTTTCTCAAGGTTGTTGATTCTGTCTTTTGGCTTGTATTTTTATTCCCCCTAAGATTAGTTTAAAATATTTTGACATGCTTTACTTGACGCATTTATAGGGTAACATAGCTCACTGTAAAACTAAGCTAGGCAATATCAAGGTTGGGTGGCTAATGAAGAAAAAAAAATTTTAATGAAATAAAATGTAGAGTAACTGAAGGTCAATTAATCATCGTATTACACATGAGATTATGTTTTGGTTTTCAAAAGAGGTCAGATTTTTTTATTCAAATTGTTTGGACTCATCAATGGACCACATAATTCTTATCTCAGAGACTCGATCGTATTTGTGTGTGACTCATAGTGAGTAGGAGTGGGTTTAGGAATTCAGGTAGGGTTTATTATATTGTTCATAATCAGGAGGCTATTCATCATTATCCTTTGATACGATTGATGCTCTATATCTTATTTATAGTCTAGTTTAAAAAAAAATTTACTATGATTATTATTTTGTGCAGGCTTAAAAAAATTAATCTAGTCCAAGAGACGAGTTGTGAAATATCGTAAACAGATACAAGGGAGTATAATTTACATTTACAATAAACTAGCCAAGTGCATTGGGATTTGAATTAACTCCTTATCAAGAGTGTCCATCATCTTATCATCGGATCTAACTCTACAAGATAAGATCAAAATTTTCCTGTTAATAATGAAATTAGGAGTTTCATTAAAATTATCTACAGTCTACAGTCTACAGCTGACAGCCCTGGCATTTCCTAGTGTAGAAAAGCGACTTTACCGAACACAATTGCAAATTACAAATCACAATCATATGGATTTAAAAAAGAAAGTCACTAATTATTTCCCCCAAAAAATCCGGTTTTTTTTCGACCCTTACCCGCCCCTACCCTATACACCTACCTATACAATACTTTTATTGCTATATAATCTTTTCCGGGGGAAAAAAATCCATAGATCCTTGAAAAAAAACATGGAGACTGTAATCATGAAGGTTCCGTAGTGCTGTGTGTAGGATTTGTAAGTGTAGAGGAGAAGGTTGAGCCATAAAATGCAATTAGGTCTTAATGACACAGGAGCTTCTTCTTATTATCCTCCTCTCTCTAATGTAATTACTCTTATAAATTCAAGTGCGGCGATTGCTCTGCCTAGAGAACAAGAAGCCTTTTGATTGCTATTTTATATCTCCGAATCCTCCTTCCTTATTTGTCTCCGAAACTCTGAGGCTCTGTTCTTGGGTGACTTGGGTCTTTAAAGCTTTTTCCCTTGCCATTTCTACATGGCAAAAACTAAAGAGGAGTTGACAAGATTTTATTTGCTTGTATGTGCAAACTTTGAGGTGGAGGAAAACACTCGGAGGCTCTTTTTGCTCCTTTGTCAAAGGGAGATTTTGGAAATTTCAAAGCAGTTCAAACTACGGCTTCTTGGAAATGACTTTATTTAATAAATTATAGTCAAGGAAGCAGAGAAGAGGCTCAAAATCCAAAGGAAGGAGTTAGCTGGTGTTTTTATTGACATTAATTTTATTAGAGAGGTTGAGATGCAGTGATTTATGACTAGGAATGTCTCAACATTGGGACGGTCACGATCAGAAGCCAAAACTCGCTGTATCTCAATCTCCCTATTATTACAATTTGGGGCATTCCTTTGTTCAGTCCTCTGATTTATGCACCTGATTTATCAATTTTATGAGGTAAACTTCGGGACGCTAAGACTGGGCTCAAAAGACTTTGGGCTTAAAGTTGCCCAGTTGAAGAGCAAGTGACAAGAGATGAGATGGGAATTAGAGAGCAAGAGGCAAGAGGTAGTTTTCAAAAGATTTCCCTTTGTCATCCCAAAAGTTGAATGGGACAATTTGTTTAGAGAGAAGAAACTGATCTAGATATTTGCATTAAACTACATGACTCCCAATCTGCAGAGTCTCATACCTCAGAGAGACCTCATACTCTGAAAACACACCTTCTATACACCCCGTCAGTTTCAATCTTGCTGCTTTAATAGTTTAAATAATATTCAAAATATCAAAACCAACGATGACAATGCATTAAAAAGGGACAGAGAGCCCAACCCATCCAATTAGAGGCCTCTCCTAAAAGATATTTTATTGTCATAAGAATCTCTTCAGTCTTGATCTTATAGTACAGAAGGCTTTGGTGAATTCCCATTCCCATCTCTCAGATCCTATAAAACCTCATCTCACCCTTCCGTGTGGTGTGATCTTATTATTATAAAAAAATCTATCATAATAATAATATTCACTTTGGTGGGTGAGGATTTAGTTCAGAATACACAAGGAATCTGGAGTATGCATAAAAATAACAGCTCAATTACCCTCATTGTTAAGTCCGTAGGTAGCGGGACGAGGTTCGTCTTATTTTCTCAAGATATTAATCATCTTGAAAAGATAATAAAATCTTCAATCTAATCTCCATGGGCCAAATTCTTATCAATTTTATCAAATAATCAAAAGCCCACAGCATCCAATACAAGCTCAAGCCGCTCAAGCTACAGTCGAAAGTAACGAGCTTGGTGGGGGTTTTAATGCCAAATTTCACACTCTGGCCATTTTTTTATGAATTCTGGGGAGGGGATTGTTGTGACAAACTGTCACAAAGTCTCAAGCCTTTTCCCGTAAGATCTACCATGAGGATCTCTCAGGCCTAGACGACGGCTCTGTCAGACGGTGTTTGAGTGTAGCTATTTCTAAAAGCCAATTTAGTCAAGCCTCTTTTTCTCATTAATTCCCTGTCCAACTCCTAGCCGAGTTTAGTATTGATATATGGAGTGAGCCAGGCTGCCCTAGCCTTGTTAATCTCCTCTTTGCCAATCTTGGATTCAGATTGTAGAATGCAAATTATTGCTATCCCCTAGAATTGAGGTCCGAGAGTAGTCGTATAGATTTAAATTGGCCTCACGAAGTAAATAGCGGATGCTGAACCACTAATCGTGGGGGCACAGTTGGATGTTGTTTTTAAAAAGCTTCAATTTTAAAATTGGATGACCGATTTGGTTGGGAATGAGCCGTGACTCGAGAGGACATGGGCTTGATGGAGTTATCTGAACTCATAGGCTAGTCAAGTGTCAGTCGATGGAATGAGTGCAACACCTTTGATCACGACCACATCACTTTGAGACAAAAAAATATCCGACTTTCATAGTCTCTCATCATCTACGGACCATTATCCCAGAGAGAGACTCTGACAATTCCATTAGGGAGGTTGAGATGCAGTGATTTTCCCCTTTTGATTCATGACTGTGACCACAATTTTAAGAGTATTGCTAAAGTCACAACGTCAAGCTAAATATCACTGTATCTCAACCTCCCTATTGACTTTGTACGTGTACTTACAAGAGGTAAAGAAATAATTACATTGAATCCATGCAGATTTGAGAGCAAGATCTTTTTGAACCAACTAACCTAATTCTTATCATCTTCTTGCATACACTAAAGAGAGAGATTTGATTTTGAAATTTATTGTAATTCTAAATAAATAATCGTAATATAAACGAAAGATAGAAATTATAGATTGGACTATTCATGAATTAGAAGAATTGAAGAGTGAGATATGATTAATCGTTCCTTTTTAATCATTTAAAACATTTCAGCTCCGCCCATCCTTGTCCTCTCTAGAGTGTCTACAGTACACACATCACCTTTTCAATCCTTTTCACACGAGGAAGTTCAAATGCATTTTTTTTTCATACCAGCTTTCCCATTTACCATTTGGCTTTTAAGGCCTAAATGCCGAGAGACTTGTAGGGAGTGAGGCATGTTGGGAAAAAAATCATCTTCTAAAATGTCGGATATCCTTAATGCCCTAAAACGATGGTTTTGATGTCTTGGAAGTATGTAAGATTATTCTGAAAAATCGTCATGTCCAACTTAAAAGCTGAGAGATTGCCTAAACCCTCGTGGCGTTTCCTATTCCAAGTTTCCCAGGCCGTCATAACGTGGACTTTGAAAGATGTAGAGGAATAAAATTTCTCGTAGAAACGTCTCCAAAGGATATGGAATCGGAATCTTTGTAATCACCACATGAGCACGATCATCCTTAGCATCTTCATCTTCATCATCATCATCATCATCAGACTGAGCTTTTTGACTTGAGAATCCCAGGGTATTTTAAATCCTCAGAACTCATGCCCCCAAATCTGCGGTGGACTATGGGACGTGACATTTGGGGGGAAAGAGAGCAAACAATTCCTAAAGCTATATAAGAGCATTACCACCAATTATGTAGCTTAGCATATGTGTAACTTTGTTGTTTGAGTTTAGCTCATCGAGTTATTACAGGGATTACTATACAGTATTAGTATTCTTGGGTAACACTTCTGAATACTTCTGATTCTTTTTTGAATAGTTAGTCAATGGTTACAATTACATCCATTACCAATCGTTACAATGTTGAAGCATAATCGTTAAACTTTAAATATTACTACTAATATTAAACTTAATTAAATCCCAATATCTTAAAATCATTAAACTACTCACGGAAATGTCTCAGTTCCGAATTCAAAGTGAGTATCATCTCACATGTTCTATCTCCTATCTTTGAGTTGTGTAGGGTAGAGTTCTTAAGAGATATGTATTGTAGAGGTAAATATGTAGATTGGAAGCTAGACCAAATTAACCTATTATTAAGTGCCCATTTCTTTAAAAACCTAATAAAAGCTAACTGACCGCACATACTTACAATTCCTTAAAATCAATCCAACTATTTTTGAACCCATGAGTCAATTGCCTCCTTCGAAACTGACGTCCAAGTACCCACTCTGACAGAGAAACAAGACACAAGGCCTTTGAAAGACAAACTGAGTTTCGTAATTACCAAAAAAAAGAACCCCCCTCGCTTCTTCCAAGAGTACGGCGGCGGTGGTGGTGGGGGCTAGGACGTGCCGAAATTGACCAACTTCACACATGATTGATTCCTCACTTGCAGCTCTTCAAATCTTACGGCACACATTTTTTTTCCAAAGTGCAGAGAATACCCCTCGGCCCATCATCCCGGTAATCCATTGTTGATTGTGGTGGTGGTGATTCCTGGCTGATTTGGTAGCATGTAGTAGCCAGCCATGAATGGACTATTGAAATTTAAAGTAATGACACCCCGTGGGGAGACAATTGACCCAGTAGAGTCTCTCTCACTTTGGTATTAATCGAAGAATCGTTCAATTGTGAATTTGTGTATGCAAAGCTGAGGGTAAATTAAAATTTATCGAGTCCCACTTCACATCTCTCACATATCCACACGGGCTGTTTATTTAAAAGGCTTTTATATAGCAGTCCTAATGATCAACCGTAACTCATTCATCTTTTTACACGCATATGAAAATGTAATTTATCATAGGGGGTATGGAAAAAATTATTTATTAACTTTTTTTTTTTAAATACATTTTTTCTTGGGCTTACACGAGTTTCGAATCTATTCTTGAAAATATTAACAGATTTGATACGAGGCGGTAATGAGAATATAGGAAAAGTCCCACTCTCTCATTTGGATTTTATATGAGGTTCTCTGTGATGACTTTAATTCGAGGATTTTGATTCACTAGCATTTAGTTTGTTTGCATTAAAGCTCTCCGTTTCCCTTTCAAAATCTTATTAAAGGCTTAGAAAGAGAAGAAGGGATGGAAAATGATGCTCAAGAAAGCTAATAATACAAAGTTAGATAGGAAAATTATCCATTTTCATTTCTAAAGAAAATCAGGGATTTTTTTAATTAGCCAACTTTGGATCGAGTGGGAAAAGAAATGAAAAGTTTTATTTTTCATCACCTTATGTTTGAAATATAATATTTTAAGTGTCGGAATTGTGACAATATATTATAATTTAGTGGCTCCTCTTACTCTTGGTTGTTGGTAGTGGGAGAATAAAAGATGATTATTATGATCATCATCATCATCCGTCAGTGTGGTTTAGTTTTTGTTAGGAGTTAAAAATACATGTTTTTAAATCTTGTGTGGATTCTCTGGCTTGCCACCACCACCAACAACATCCACTGCCAGCTTAAAACGGTTTCTCCCTCGGATTCACTCTTTTCATCTTTCAACGTGTGTTTTCCTATTAATTCATTTTAATGAGGTGACAATTTGCAAAATTTTACATTCTCTCTGCTCCATTAAAAACCCTGTGAATAGGAGACAGAGAGGGACAGGTGTTTGATGTGGATAATAAAGGTGAGAAAGACTTGCCGTCTTTTAACACTTAACACTAATTACTCCCTTGTCTTTAGCTTTTAAAATAGCTATTTTTTTCTACCTTTCTCTTGCGTTGCTTTTTCTAAAAGAGAGAAAAAAATATTAACAAATATTATCACCCATATTACTCAACATAATTTTTTTTTACTAATTGTAAGCTTTTACAAACGATGTGGACTACATTTATGCTCAAATACATTTACTAGCGAATAGTATGTAACTATGTAGAAATGCTCTAAAATTATGTATATTTCTATAGACTTGTCTTTGGGAAAAAAAAATCTACCAAAGTAAGTACAAGGCAAGGGTATACCTACTCTCTAGCTTTAAAAGCTCATCAAAGAGGAACGGTTGCAGTTTGTAGTTCACCGTAATACGCTGGATCCCTTTAAGCAATTCCAAATCATGTTATTACCAATAGGTCTACATAATACAGAGCAGCTCTCGATACTCTTGAGAGTTCTTTGCCAATCTGCTTGTAATGCCACAGCAGTATGGAAGAAAAAAAATCTATCCCAAAATCCCAAACTCCCTCCATCCCTAGAGAGATGACAAACATTGAGATTGAGCAGGCAGAGTTTTTTTTATTTTTCTGATAGCAAACAATAAAAAAAACTATTCAATATCTATGCTTGAGTAGGCAAGCCAGAGATAAAACTCGTACGGATGACAGCAGCAAAAGTCCTCCTGCTTCGTTCCTAATACTGTAACAAAAAAAAACCTGAAATTTGCATATGTGATCTAATGGAAGAATGTGAGAAGAGAGATTCCTTGTGGATGTTGATCTAAACTCTTTACCAGATCGATATCATTGATCCATTGATCATCCTTTCTTAATCCTTAGTGTAACTAGTGTAAGAAGACGAGACAAGGTATTAAGAGATCGTCGTAAGGGGTTGGCTAACATTTAGTTCAGAGCTGTCATTACGAGTCCAAATAGTCCAGCTAAATAGCAGCAGCAGATGCCAAACATCTTTTTGCAAAGTTTACGAAATGAAAACCGGATCTGGTCATTTTTTCCCATCCCGGTTTTTTTTTCTTTAAAGCTTCCATTTTATTATTTTTATTACAAGAAGAGTTTGAGGAAATGGTCTCATGTGATTCAAAAGGGCTTTGACTGCCCATCTGATGTTAGGGTATTTTATCGTTTGTTTTTATCTCTGGTCCTTCTGGAAGACATAGTCTTTAGGTATGCAAGCACCTTGTAACTATAAATCTTTAATAGAAAGGGGGATAATAGATGTGGTCAATTCAATGAATTGAAATGATTGGATAGTGCGTTTCTCAAGGGTTTAAAATCTCTCATGTTCATATCTTGGTGGATTGACTAGTTTTTTTTTCTTATACAGTCTGGCTAGTTAACGGATGGACTAATAGGTCCAATGTAGCTTTTAAAATGCTACTATGTGCATCTTATACAGTTTAAAAAAAAACATTACTTGAACTATAGATCGAGCTTTTAAACAAACGTTGGTAGTAGGGTTTAAAAACTACACACAATACACTAAGTACTGCTAGGTTCAGTTTTTTTTTTACAGCTTGGGCATTTTTAGTAGCCCTCACTGTTTTACGAGCACACGAATCCACTGAGCCAGCCATTTTAAAAGCCATGTCCAGTTCTTAAAGGAGAGATTTAAGGGCCTATTCGTGCCTAATTATTCAAACACGACCTAGGCCAATTTACTACCACTTACACCCTAGAATGTATTTGTGTATACTATACTATGAAATTAACTCCCAAATAGCCCTACTGTAAACATGTTTAAGAGTCTATGCACCTTAGCCTGTCACAATAAAGCTCGCTACAACTTTAGAACCCGAGAGGGTTTTTTTGGAATTCTTAAGTGAAAATATTTCCTATAGGAATTGATTTATAATCCCAAATGAAATAACTTCCTACCAAAGTCAAAAAAATTAGGGCTGACCTAGTGACTTGTCCCATGGACGATAAAGTTTCAAAGATAAACCAATAATGGAATCCAATAAGGAATGCGGTGTTGGTTTTTGCTACTTTGATCGTAAAGGGATTTGGAAGAAGTTTATCAATCTAATCTAGGTCTTCTTCATGGATACTTGAACATGAGAGTGGAATCTGATGATGATCATCATCTTGATGATGTTTACGAGGATAATGATCATGTTAATGGACTTGAGAATTACGAGGATTATGTGTGTGCTCTCATCAAAGTGTAATTACCTTTATTGCCTTAGACATAACTTTTTCAAAGAACTTGGCTACATTTTCATACTTGTGAATCATCGTTTAGAATAAATGTTATTATGAGAATGGGACTAAGGAGATTCCTAAGCTCCTCTCATACGACTGAACTTGAATTGTTGTGACTTGGATAGCAATGACTTATGACCCCAACTCCAAGTATTAGCATAAGCTACTAAAAAACGAATTACAAACCTCAAGTACGTTCCCTATCCTGTGGGAACGAATTCCGGTTTCATGTATTAGTAAATGTAGGGATTAATTACGCACGGTAAGTCATGAGATGATGAGGCAGGAGTGAGTATTGATCTTGACAGGTTGGGTGTTCGATGAACCCACGGATTTGGCTTGTTAGGTTAGCTTGTTGTTAAGAACAAGCGAATTTAATTTCATACCTGCCATTTCTCAAGGTTTTTGAACTAAAACTCATCGACAAGGCGTCTTAATGGGATCCAATTACTTAAACAAGACAAAAGGTCACCAGAGGAGTTGATTTTTGTTTGTAACGATTGGGTTACCACAGAGGGACAGAGTTGTACAAGAGAATCTTTAGAGTTGATCGGCAAGGTGTGGAAAAGTTATATAAAGATACGAATTGGATGACATGACAGCCCTTACTTTCTCGCCGTTTCTACTCTCAAAGGTATTTCTTATCGGCCTCACATTAAACTACAAAATGTAACATGACGAAAAGGATGATAGGTTGATGATGATGATGATGGAGATAATGATGATGCTTTGTTTGTCTAACCACACCCGATTAAATTGGAGAAGAGATTTCTAAATCCAACTCGTCCCTCTCTTTGCAATTTTGTTGTCAAAAATACGAATAATCTCAGCCACTGTTGACTCTTTCAAAATGTCAAGATTTCAACTATTCTTAGGAGTTGGTTTTTTAAAATAGGAGACATGGGTATTAGTCCATGCAGTCTAGGCTATTAAAAGTACAAACAGATTCAGTAGGTGTCATGTAGTTATTTCCCTTGTTAAAAATTTAAAATTTTCAGTAGGGTGGACCCGTGGGGGGAGGGCAAGGAAAAAAATTCATGCTTTTTGGTACTAATAGCCAATTTGCCCGAGTTTTATTTAAAAAATTAGTTGAGACTGATAGGAGGACAGGTGAGGGATTGCTTTGGTCATGTATTTCCATGGAAGAGAGAGTCTGGGCGACCTGAAATTCACAAATCCGTAGCTTGTCCTGAATTTCTGCATAGTTTTTTGTATTTGAAAGACGTAAGTAAGCAATGCATCTTGTCAGGGGCTTGTATTGTTATTGTTATTGTTATTATAGGAGTTTTGTCATTGTTGTAGATTGTGGAGAGTAGGTTGTAGATTGGGGAGCTGTGTTGGAAGTTTAAGACGTGATATTAAAGTATTAAAGGCTGAGAAAGATTAGAAGGGATGATGATGACAAACTATGGCCAATTACGGTCAGATTATTCATCTCTGGTGCTAGCCTTATTTTTCTCAAATGGGATTTGGCTTGACAGGTTATTTTTTATTTCTTTAAGGAAGCAGAATTCAAACTGCAATGACAATGCCAAGGCCAGGGGACTATTTAATTGGAATATATGGGGGGAAATTTGCATATTTTACTACACTGGTTTGGCAAAGGTTTTGGTGAAATTGATTTTTTTTAGAGATTTCCGTTTATTAAAGATCTTTATTCTCTAGGGGATAATTAAACCTGTAAAAATGTTTATAATTTTTATCAGTATCAAAACTATTAAAATGGCTCAAGGCTCGAACTTAATGAACATGTCAGAATAAATAAAACTGGACCAGTTAAGAAAAAAAAGATTATCCATGCCAGTCAATTCATTTTATCCCTATTAAATTTTTGGGTATTAAAATAATAATTTTAAAAAAATTAAACATTACAAAATTTTGAAAACTAAATTATAAATTGCATCCATATTTAACTATATTAGCAACAGTAAAAACACCCTTGCTCTTGTCTCCAAAAAACTCACCAGGGCCAAGATCAATAGATCGATACCACAAATCTTTAAAAGATAAACTAATTCTAAAACCCGGTACGATGACACTAGAAAAAAAATTGCATCATTTTGGTACACAAAGCCCTAGAAATTAACCTACTCTATAATCCTCTTTAAATGTATGTTTGTTTGTTTCACAACTCCTCCATAACTGCTTGACCGATGTTTAATCTGGATATCTCATTCATTACAATTAACCAAGGAGAGCAGATTTATAATTATGATACATAGAAAAAATGGACCCTTGACCTCCAGAAAAAAGGCCCTTATCAATAGTGGCCCATAAACGGGCCGGGCGGAATAAAGAATAATATAGTATTCTCACGTATGATAGTATAAACTAGAATGGACAAGTGTGTAATCATTGTACTCGGTGGTATGGAACGAGATTTATTTTGTCGGGTATATTTTCACTTAAAAACCATCCTACCCACCACCACCACCGTCTCTTCTTCCAAACAGAGTTGAGCTTAACACTCTTGTGATTAATTTGACTTGGTTTCATGTTTACCAACTTCCGGTGATTTACAGCTATTGCCTCTCAGTGACATTTTATAGCCCGCTTCAACTTGTTTACGAAGCATTTGAGCATTTCGTAATCTTTGAGCTCTTCATTTCCCCGTCCTCTCCGTCTCCTCTCTAGAGTTTATCACAAGGCCTATCCTAAGGCCCTTATGAGATAGAGCGATGAGTTCTCCTTAGTCGTAAAGAAACTCATCATCAAAATCCATTTACCCTCGTCTCTCTTCTCAGCTCTCGTCCTTCATAAAAAAATATAGTCCTTACCGTCTGGGCATAAGTAGTAGTGGCAGACATAAAGGCCCCAAAAGCTTTCTGTAATCACCCCGTATGTGCCCTTTGTAGAGCTTCTATATCTCGTTGTGTCCAAACTATATTTGCCAATATTGGCATCCCCTAATGCCAGGCATTGCCAGGGTTGTGCAATCTTGTCATGTTTATTCAAAGAAATGTCAATCCTCCTAGATTGTGGACACAGAAAGACAATTTCTGTGCAAAAATTCCTGACCACAGAACAAGACAAGAAAGTAAACAGCCAATACCTACAAGATTCTAATATCCGTCTTGTTTGTTCTGGACAGGGCTGGAGAAAGGGCTCTGGGGAAGTCTGCTGAATATTTGTTGAGAAAAATGTGCAATGAACTTTTTTTATGCAAAATCAAAATGTTGATGAGTTTATTAGTTTGAGGCTTGTTGCTTGTCAGGCTTGAAAAACAAGATGTCTAAACGGACAGTCAGGTTTGAGGTGTAAACTGTAAAAAAAATATGCTATGGTCATTCGACTCGGTTTGACAGATAGGATTTCATAACTTGTAAATATTACTTGGTAATCCCTCGTATTACCAAAGGAATGTGCTAATCTCTTAATTGTAAATTGCCTGGGCTGAGGTGTTTGAATTGCTTGCAAATATTCAAAATAAAAAGACACTCACCAATCAGTTGGGGTTGTTTGGACATAAAAAAATCTCAGCCTACTAAGGGCTGATGTGTAGGAAAAGCAATTTGCCAATTTCACCTCCGTGGCTTTTCGTTTGACATGTGAGGAGATTGGACTTGAGAGAGCCTGACTTGCTTTCTAAGCTTTCTGAGGTTTTTAGGATTGTAAGATTTGTGGTGGTGGTGGTGGTGGTGGGTCTGTCTTCTGGTCATGTTGGATGAGAGAGGCAAGTTTTAGAGACATTATAGGTAAATGAGAGTTGGACTTGTCGGATGTTGGACGGGGATGTAATTTATTCTAATGAGGACGCAGATTAGGAAATTAGGATTTCATGTGGAATCTTTGTGAATCCCAATGAGTTGAGTCCCCTAATCATTATGGCACGATGAGACAAAAGGGAAAAGCTTTTTTTACACATTTTTTCTAATTCAAAATATTATATGATTTGTGCCTAGAGGAGGAGTAGAAGGTAATCAGGTAATCGATTTAGATTGAATTTTGAAACTTTTTTAGAATGAAATATACGAGGGGCTCAATCAACTAGTTCACATGGTTAGAAACTTCATTTCCCCTTTGCCGCAGTTTTATTACCATTACAAGAATCCGCAGGTTGAAAAGCTCATGTGGATCTTGACTAGACGACTCATGTGGATTTCTTAAATCATTTCCTCTTCTCTACAACCACCCAGCATACTAATTCTAAAGCTAAAACTTCCATACCCCCTTTGGTAATCATCTTTGAATCCACACAAAGGACACAGGGGGTCAGCTATAAGCAAACTCATTACAAGGAATTTATTTTTTAAATACCACACGCCGCAGACAAGTGAAAGGAAGTGAATCCTCAGCCAATAATTTACCCCCACTCTGATGAGATTTCCAAGCAAATCCTAACCTATTAACCTACGTATAAAAATTATTAGCTAATTAATGAAAACTCTTTCACTTCTTTCAGATGAGATGACGTAAAAGAGATGAAGAAGATGACAAGGAGATCCCAAAACCCCGAAGCCCCTGCGGCTCCTGCCAATAAATTGCCAAAAGTTCCCTGGCAAGCCAAACTCGGTGATGCTGATGAGGACCATGTCACCCCCCTCAACTCTTGTTCAGAAAGCTCAAGTGCAAATACCAAATCTCAATATGCCATAAACTCTAGACGAAATCTTAGATCACTAGCCTCCTTAACTTTACTAATCTTCCTCTTGGTCATGGACTCCAAGGCGTTGCTGGTGGGGGCAAATATTCTCCCCCAATTCCTACTCAGCGACGGCCAGAGTGAAATTGTGCTAAGACTGAAGGAAGGGCCTGTCACCCCTGTGGGCACTTTGATTTACACCCTCAAGGGGATGGACAGAGACGGGGATCCTCTCACCTTTGGCCTTAAAGGTCAGATTGCAAATGAACTGCTGAGGATCGAGAATCGTGGACGTGACACGGCCTACCTCTACCTCAAGAAGGAATTAGATCGTGAGGTAAGGCCACACGCGCAATTCCTTATCTAATCAAATGAAGTGATTTTGAAAAAGGGAAATTTCATGTCTTTTCACCCCAAGCGATTTTTTTTCTCATCTCACGATACCAATGGACACGTACCACAAATAGTTGGGATAATAAAATATTAAAACACCAACCCTGTCAACTTGAGACTGTTGAGACCTCCCCGTGTCTAGGGATGTTGATTATGATTATAATATGAGTGTAATGATGATGATAGGACCTCGGCTTGTGCGAAAAATTAAGAATTAATTACCAGTTAATTACCGACCCGTATGGGCTTGTAATTATGAAGGATTACAGAGTAATGAAGTGACTACAATTATAAACCATAAGCTGAACAAAGGAGACATCATCCTCGAGTTTTCATTCAAGCCTGAAAGTGTCTGAAAGTGTCGATGGATATGAGATGGGAGTTTTAGTCAAGACCTTCCCAGCTTGGGTTGGATGTTTAAAATACTATTGCCTTCATCATGCATTGACAATTGACCTAGCCAGATAAGCAAGGGCCTTATCAAGTCTCGTGTTGGTAATTTATCGTCCATTGTCCATACACTTTGAGAAATGAGATTTATTTCTCACAATTATATATATCTTGAGGGTCTTTAGCTGTTAATTTAAGGAAAGCCAATAGGGTAGGGCGTCGGCAGAAGTAAAGGCAAATCATATTCCCTTCGTTAGTGTCAGCATCTAGATCTACTCTACACAAACACAAGAAACTCTAGAAAGTTGATCTCCGCTGACTATTCATAAAAATGGAGAGAAAAAACACGAATCTGCTATCCCAAGAAATCGTGAGAATTAATTTTTTCCTCTTGTACGAAGATTTGCTGAAAATGATCAGGGAATCCTCCGGGGAAATGAATCCACCGTTCAAATCCCAAACAATCAAAACGTACATACCTCCTAGCCCCATGCAATTAAAATGCTAAATCTGTCCAATTACTCTCTGACAAAGGCCCACAGCCCGTGAGCCACAAACTCGGGATGATTTAAACGCTCAGAAAGCCCAACTCACTGCAAAAGCATTCAAAACCCCGAAGGGTATACCAAAGATCCTGTTATTGCTCAACCAGTAGTAAACAGCCCATGTAAACTTGTTAATGCACCTCCCAAATCTTTAAAACTAGACCAAGACCACCACCACCACCACACCGGGTTTGCAAAAAAACTTAAAAAAACGACCCAAACAAAAGAGCTGAAAAAATCCCTCTGATTCCACCAACAAGGAATGGAAATTATAAAAGAAAACTTATCTCCATTACACAAGCCTACAATAGCCGAATTACCATTGCTAAAACTCCCTTTTGTCCCTTGTGCTTTTTCCCTTACGGGTTCGTCTCGAGATTATTGCCGAGAAGAGGTTGAAATGATTTCAGAATTGGATTCAATGAAACTCCTCAAAGATGGACAGAATTCTCTAGGGAAAATCCTCAAGGGATAAAAGGATTGAGGAGAGTCTTTATCCACAAGGATTTGTGCATGTGTATTATTCCTTGTAGATGAGGATAAAATACTTGGCTTCTACTATGGAGCTATTTTACATGTATTCTTCGACACTATCTTTGGAGGAGACAATTGATGATTGCAAGAGAAATATCAAAACCCTTTCCCCCCGTGTTTAATCGAGAGGAACGGCCAACGGCTTGGGTAGCCCATCAAACTCTATCGGCTTGGGCAATTTACTAATCCTTTTTACATTCTTGTTTACCGGGGGGTAATTTTATTGTCAATCGTGTTTTTTTAAATAAACATTTTATACAATCAAATTGATATGATGAAATTTTTAAGGGTTGGTGGGGCTGAGTTTCAAGATTTTATTAACATCATACGGATCGACATATCTAATTTGGGATACATTATTAAATTATAGTTAAAACTAACAAACGGTGATACGCTTACCACATACTAACCATATCAAACAAGTTTAAAGCTAATTAGAACTAAATTCATAAATTGCTAATCAACAATACCCCAAAATATAAACCCCTACGATAATTCCCAAGTTGAGCCGATGGCGTTTAAAATTTGACTGGGTAAAAAGCCATGTCAGTTGGGTTTTATGATTTTGCAATCAGCGCGATTTTATTTGACGCAAAAAAAAAACCTGCCTTGTCTTCTCGACTGAAATGTTTAGAGTGTCTTCGAGTCTTGTTTGCCATGCAAGACGTAGGAAGCAATTACACAAGGAATTGAAGGGTTGAGTATGAGGACAACATGAGAAATGAAGTTGCGGTAACTGACTTTGGGTTGTGACAGTGGGGCTCATTATTTTAAAGCAACATGCGTACAATTATGACCACCACCTCCATGTGACCATGTCATGTCATGTCCTCATGTCTTCTTGCACACTCGCTGATTCCAAGAGTTCAAAATTCTAAATCCAATTACTTTTTTTTCTATCCCTCACACACGTTTAGGTGGAGGATGAGTACATGATCATCTTGACTCTGAATGACGGAAAATTGTCCGAGCCGGTTCAGCAATCTATGCTCCTTCTCGTCGAAGACTCCAACGACAATAGGTAGGGCTTTCAAAATCCTCAAACCAATTAGGAGTTACAAAGCAAAACAGCAATCAAAACCTTGTTTTAAAAAATACTTATCATTACTATTTCTTAGCCCTGTATTCAACCCATACCAGTCCACATTAAAAGTACAAGAGAATGGTAAAGTTCCTCAAGTTTTGGCTACCCTAGAGGCAACGGATAGGGACGAAGGGCCTTATGGACAAGTATGCTCATTTTTATTTTCTAAGCTTTTTTTAAACTAAAAAAACGCTTTTAAAGTCCCTTAACTTTCAATACCTTATTCGTGTTAAGTTTTAATTTTTTTTAACATGAGTAAGATATCAATAATTATTTATACGTTCACGTTCGTCCACGGTCGCGTCCGGGATATTCAAATGAGATTGAAATCATGCTGGAGAGAATTCCAATAAAATTATCCCGGACATGGGGCATGGACGTTAAACGCGACGTGACGTGAAGTATAATGGAGGGATTAAAGTGTTAATTTGCAAATGTCATGGAACTAAATCTAAGTTTTTTTTTCGCAATAGGTAATCTACAAGCTTCAGCCTGAGGAAGGGGATGAAGGCTTATTCAGCATTAGCACAGTTAATGGTCAAGCCGTAGTTAAACTCATTAAAGCCCTTGACTACGAGAAGAAGTTTCTTCACCAGATCCGCGTTCTGGCAACGGACAGGGCCGAGACGGAGGCACAGGTTCGTCATCTCAAAAGTCAAAACCGTTTAAGCTAATATCCTTAATAGCTTATACCTACACACACACAGAGTCCTTGTGTTATTAGCACATCTTTGGTTCTCCTCTCTTGGTTTACTTGCCTACATTATAATATAAGCAATTCCACAAGTCCATAATTCATGTAATCCTTTTATTTCAAACAAAAAATGCCGAAATCTAAGTGACTTTGTGGATGGTGATAATCATCGTCCACCCAAGTTGACCTCAATTCACTTTACATTTCTATGACTTTTACACAATTCTGCCACTCCGTACTCAAGTCCATTAGTCCATTATAAAAAGCTTTGAATATTTTGAGAAATTATGGCGATGAGTTATTTTACATGTTTCCTTAAAATGTGATAATCAAATTAGATCAATCAAGCCGTAGCATCCATTGTTGTTCAAGTAACGGACATTGAGGATGTGGGTCCGGCCTTTGTCTCCGTTCCACCCGTGACGAGAATCAGCGAAGATGTCCCTGTCAACACATACGTTCTTCAAGGTTGCTAATATTTGCTCAATTATTCCCAAAAAACGCTGTTTTTTTAATGTGCGAAAAAATTATTAGCACATTGATTTAACATGTTTTTTAACGGGTCAGTTTTTGCAGAATTTTGACTTATTAAAAAAAATTGCATGTTTTCAGTTCGAGCGATTGACGGAGACAGGGGGATAAACAATCCGATCAAGTACAGTTTGCTCAATGAGAATGAACTCTTTGGAATTGATTCGGACTCAGGAATCGTGTTCACCAAGGCCTCCCTTGACCGAGAGAGTGCCCGCGGGGGCTCATACGTCTTGAACATTGTGGTAAGGCTCATTTCTAGGTGCATTTCAGATAATTTAATAACAAGCCATGGTGAGAAATATGAGATCTGCTCGCTGTAGGAGATCAAATGGAATCCCTCATAGAAAAGCCTACAGAGAATGATAATCCAATATAAAATATGATCTCTCATGCTAATTCCAATGACACGGATCTCATGAAATGAACCCAACTCAGTTCTCATCATAAATGAGAGTAACTCGTTCGGATGGAATTCGACCACAAATGAGGATTTACGATTTTAGGAATTTTACTTCCTATGTCATCTTATGTGAATTCTTGAGGAATTAAGAACATATCTAATAGATCCTACAGACTATAGCTGCTCATATTCACAGACCTATGCTATGGGATTATATGTTGTTTTTTTAAAATTTAAACAATGGCATTATTTTGTAGGCAACAGAACAGTCCAAAGTGACCCCACGGCCTTCAGTGGAAACTACCGTTGTTGTCAACCTCCTCGATATTGATGATGAAAGGTGAGCTCATGCCCTCCAAGACTTAGTGGAGTTAATTAGTTAATCCCATTTCCATTACTCGTTGGGAATTAATTATAATGAGGAGGTAGTAGTTGAATGTCGGGGAAGGTTTCTGAAATATTTAATTCATCACTTGGCAGCCCAACTTTTAAGAGCAGCTCCTACATGGCTGAAATAGCGGAGAATAGCCAGGAAGGGGTCCCTGTCACCTTCTTGGGCAACTCTGTGCCCGAGGTCTTTGATCATGATTTGGTGAGTTTGAGATTATTAATTATGTCCCACTAATCAGCACAAACTACTGCAAGTTTTTTCATCTTCGTCCTATCAATTAAAGGGACTTAACGGCACATTCCGATTGAGAACTGAGGGTGACGGCGGGGTTTTCGAGGTCACACCTTCTGAAGGAATCAACCAAGTCTCCTTCCTCATTAGAGTGAAAAATCCAAGCCGACTTGATTTCGAAAAACTCAAGGGTAAGCTCCATGTTCAAGCTTATAGTTAACAGCCTACTAACCCAAACTCGCTTCTAAATTCCAGAGATCAACTTCAGCCTAATTGCCGAACAGGCTTCCGGGACAAAGTCCTCCAAGGTCCCCGTGACGGTCCACCTCATTGACACTAATGACAACTTGCCAGGTAAAGCCGAGTCTTTGTCTAACATCCAGTTTAAGGTCTCTAATTTCGAAAAGGGCTCTTTCATTTACAAAGAACTCTTCCTAAAGCTCCTTCTCTTGTTTCCCAGAGTTTGAAAAGGCAATCTACCAAGTTTTCCTCAATGAGAACTCCCTTCCTGGAACTACGGTTCTCAAAGTCAAAGCTTTTGACAAAGACTCTGGCCTTTTCGGAACGGAGGGGATCCGCTACACTTCCCTCACCGGTTCCATCGCAAACGAGTAAGAGATGTTTTGAAGCTCTGTATATAAGTCCCTTGTACATGGAAAGCTACACAAGATGATGAGTCCAGGCCTGGGAGAGACACACTTGGCAAATAGATAGGGAATCAATAGATCGCAATTTGCCAAAGTTTTTTCATTACTTTGGCCCAACCGGGTACAAATGAGACGCTAGGGAGTTGTATTCTCCGTGCTCACAAGTAGTTGGCTCTTAATGTGTCAAAAGTCAAACAAGTCGAAAGAAAGTGGATGTAGCCACATAGCCTACAACAAGTACTTCCGCTTACTTAGGACATGTTGCTGAGACAAAAAAAACGATGAGACTATGATGAGACTATAATGAACTCAAAGCTAGTTTCTTACATCAAAGGAACTTTGGGGAGAAAAGAGTATGTGTTTTTTTTTGTGGCTCAAGTTGATAAATTGGTATCTTGTATTTCCCCAGACTGAACTTGGATCCGGTTTCGGGGATAATTACAATAAAAAAGACGGACAAAAGCTCCCTGGATCGTGAAATAAGCCCGATTTACTACCTCACTGTCGAGGCTCAGGACAATGCAGGAAGGGGAAACAGGTTTGATGAGATTTGGGCTCTCCATTATTCACTTTTATGTACTTTAGCCCTAAACTGTGGCAAATTATCTACATGATTTTTCATACTGCACTCTTCTCAAAGATTGGCATGAAAAATCATTTAGAAAATAAAAATCAGGCAAAAAAAATTATTGCGAAAAAAAACTCGCGAAAAATTCCACTTCTCCTCTACGTCTATTGCCTTGTTCATATTAATCTGTCATCTAACTTGTAACGTTCTAAAAAAAACTATGGAGGATTAAGAATGAAGGGTGGCATGTAAAATTCTTAAGTTAATTGTGATGATATATTTTAAAACATTTTTTCCTATATTATTTTACTTGTAGGAATAGCGCACAGATTGCTTTGTACCTCAATGACGAGAATGACAACGAGTGAGTTCATTTATACATTATTACTATACACACGGACATGGCAAATAAAAATTTATACTATCCATGAAATCCACCAGCACTAAAGCAAATTAGTTATTTATCACCGGAAGATAAAAAAAATCAACTTCCCAGGACTTAATAAAAGTTGAGACTGGTCATAAATTACTAACTGCTAAATTACAGGCCTGTGTTCCTCCAATCTCGGTACGAGGCGAGGATTTTCGAAAACGAAAAGGAATTCGTCTCTCCCCTCAGATTCCAAGCCAGAGACAACGACCTCAAAGGTAAATCCACTTTCATACTATGCAACCTTCTCCCGAGGCTAATTAAGCATAACCAGAGATTATTTTATCCATCAATCCAATATCCCACCTTACTATTTTCCCTTTCAAATCCCACCAGACACAATGAGCAGTGAGATTCATTACTCAATCGTGGCCGGAAATGACGAAGGATGGCTGGAGGTGGATGACTTGTCAGGGAAAGTGAGAGTGGCCAAAGCCCTGGACTTTGAAACCCTCCCCGTCTCCCACAAAGACCCGAATAGCAACGTCAAAAGGCTCAACTTTACCATCAAAGCTAGTGACAAAGGGGTCCCTTCCCTGTTCTCTCTGTCCTTTCTCACCTTGTTCGTCTTTGATGTCAACGACTACAACCCAAGGTTTACAAAGAATATGATCCAGCGAACGATCAGAGAGGATCTTATCGGTGGGAGTCAGATTGCAAAGATTGAGGGGACAGACCTTGACGGATCATCTCCATTCAACCGAGTGTTCTATCGGATCGAAAGAGGAGCTCAGGATAAGTTTGTGATTGAATCTGAATCCGGGGCAATCCGTCTTGCCCCGGGGGCACTGCTGGACTACAATGTCAAGCCCTTTCACCTCCTGGAGATAATCGCGTTGGACGGGGGTGGGAAGCAGAGCGAGTCATCCTGCATTCTTAACGTCACCTTGAAAGATATCAACAATAAGAAGCCCAGGTTTGAGTTCAATGAAGTGGATGGGGAGTTTGGGAACGGGAACAGGGAGGTTGGTGGTAGTGTTGTTTACCATGCTAACGTTCCCGAGAACTCACCCAAGGGACATTTCATCACCCAAATCAAAGCCTCAGACCCGGACTCGAGTGCTGTACTCCGGTACGGGATTGACTTTAATAAATCCGAGGCTAGAAATGAAGATGGGAGATTGGTGAAAGGGATTGATTTGTCCAAGGTCCTAGAGCTTGACCCGGTGGATGGGATTTTAAGAGCCGGAATGGCTGCAGAGGGTCTTGACAGAGAAGTAATGGAAACCATAAGACTCCAGCTTACTGTCCAGGATATTGGTTCCGAGACTGGACTTCAGACAGCCAAGGCTGTCCTAGTGGTTACAATCTCAGATGAGAATGATAACGACCCGAAATTCAGAGTCAACCCGTACATCGGCACAGTCCCTGAGAATACCGAGCCAGGGATTGTGGTGATGACAGTGACGGCTGAGGATGCTGATAAAGACAGATCTATTCGCTACTCCTTGGTTGCTGGGAAGGAGGACAAGGACCGGGACACGGCCAAGTTCCCGTTGACAATCGACCCCGAAACGGGAGTGGTCGAGCTGGTGTACAAGATTGATCGAGAAACTCGAGATTGGATCAACTTTACGGTGGTTGCTGAAGACTCTGGGGCTATGCCTAAGAAACGGCATGCAACTGCCAATGTCATGCTCAGGATTATTGACAAGAACGATAATGTCGTAAGAGAGAGATCAAGTCGTTTTCCTTTATTTAAAAAAAAGCTTTCTCCGCAGTTGCTTTGGCTGTTATCTGTTGCCACTGGGCAGGCAGTCACTGCGGCTGGTGCTGGTGATGATCTAGACTTTCCCTTGTCTCCTTTGAGCTCTCAAGGTTCTTTATCATCGTGTCTCACGATGACAGACTAAGTTCAACAAATGACACAACCATACACTTCTTTAAATGTTTTAGGGCTACAAAGCCCTTATCTTCAATCTCCCTCGGGTGACACATGCCATTCCCAGAAATCCCACCCTTACAGTTTACATACAAACACATACACACACACACACACACACACAATCTATACACGTAGGAAGTTGATTAACAGTGTGACTACCTTCTTTTGAAACGTCTTCCAAGAATAAAAGCTTATAAATTGCATCGCACTAGTGTCACTCATCCTGACGCTTCTTTCCTCATCTTTTGATCACGCCTCAAGTGTATGAAACTTTTTTTTCTTACTTTAAATTCCTTCCAGCCAATCTTTGTGGACAACATTTCGAACATCACGGTAAAAGAAGATGCCCCTGTGGGAAGCGTCGTAGCCAAGGTTGTGGCAAAGGATGCTGACATTGGAGACTATGGAAAGATAACCTACCTCCTCGACAGAAAGTCATCGATGGGGAAGTTTATCGTGGACTCAGAGTCAGGGCTGATTCGAGTTGCAGAGCCCTTAGATCGGGAGGAGCAACCTAGTTACACTCTGGTACTCCAAGCCTGGGACAACTTCCAGTTCGGCTATGCCTCTGGAGAAAGCCGCAATGCCTTCAAGCAAGTCACCGTCCAGATCTCCGACATTAATGACTCTCCTCCTGAATTCCTAAATGATGAGACTTCAGGAAAGAGGCAGAGTGCCTGTAATTCTGTCACCGAGTTCCATGAGGATGTCATCATGACTATTAGAGCCAAGGACGGTAGGGAATCGAGGCTAACTCTTCAGAGTAGTCGGATCTAATTTTTTTCTAGTTTGGGTTGTAATGATTGATTTATATTTGGGCAGGTGATGATGAAAACACGCCAAATGGCCGTCTCTCCTTTAAAATTAAGTCGGGGAACGAGCTCGGGCTTTTCAAGCTTGAGCAAGGAAGAAATATCGCCAAAGTTGTCCCAGCCAGATCTCTCAAAGGGTTTTATGGTAATTACACGCTAACAGTAGAAGCTCAAGATGGAGGAAAGCCCCCTAATGTGGCTGCTAAAGACTTCAACATCTGCATTTCTGACTACAACGATAATAAAGTAAATATCTTTGGCACTCTGAAATACTCCGAATTCGGACTTTTTAAAACTTTCTTTAACGCTTTCTCTCCCGGCAAGTTTCGGTGGGTATGATGTATAGGGAGTGTTTTGATTCCATATATTATTCTGTTATTTCAGCCAAGGTTCATCAACCCTGCTCAAAACTTTACCATTAGGGTTCCAGAGGTATGAAAATATTATGAAAGAGACGAGGCATTAATAAATCTTTGACATGTCACGAGTTGAACAAGCTTGTGCTTTGTACGCCTCAGCTTCTCTAACCCTTTTCCCTTTGCACGTATTTCAGAATGCGACCGTGGGATCCCCAATAATTCAAGTTAGGGCTGTGGACTCGGATATAGGTCAGAATGGAGTGGTGAGGTACAGATTTCGACAAGAGTTCTCCAGACACTGGGAAACTTTTAGTATCCACCCTACCACCGGGGTATTGACCTTAGCTAAGCAACTTGACAGGGAGAAGCAGAAGGTTTACTATGTAAGTATCGAAAAATAACCCTAATTAAATGAGTAATTAACTAACTAACTAATTAAAAATGATGGATCGTTAAAAGTTGAGGATCGAAGCCTACGACTTGGGGCTGCCTACTCCCTTATCCTCAGAATTGGATTTGACCATCCTGGTTCAGAATGTGGATGACTTTAAGCCTGTCTTTGTTCAAAATGAGTTCCGCACTCAGCTAACAGGTTGTTCACAGTCATTTCCACACAAACGATCACTCTATCCAACTAAAAGGCCATAATCCAACCTTAATTAATGATCTCATCCTTCCTCAGAGAACATGTCACCTGGACGAGAAAGAGTCCAATTACCCGGGACAATCGACAGGGACGATGAGGACGAGGAGGAAAAGAAAACATCTCAAGTTTGCTACTTCATCCTCCCTGATCAAAATAACTCCACCAATTTGTTCACCGTCGAGCCCCTCATGCACATCCTCACATCCAAGGCCCGTCTAGATCGGGAGAAGAAAACAAACCACACGTTGACAATCCTAGCCACGGATAATTGTCACCAGGACGTGACGAAAATAATAATCGGGGCAGTGGACAAGTCATCCTTACTTACTGTCATCGTCAACATCCTCGATGTCAACGATAATGCGTAGATAAAAGACATGACTTTCATTTCTAAGATAAAAAAACACTCTGACAACTTCCAAGCCCCCAATAAGCTTCTCTAGAGTGTGTATTGATCTATAATAAAATTCTATTCCCTTTCAGTCCCCGATTTACCCGGCGAGTGTTCACCGGAGGAGTGGCGACGAGCACAGACTACGGAACGGAAATACTCAGGCTAACAGCCACGGACGCGGACACAGCTGCCAATGCAAAGCTGGACTACTATATCATACATCCTATCACAATGTCCCTGTCAGAAGGACTCAGTCATTTAATCAACAATGACAACCCATTATTTAATATCGACCCTTCAACCGGAGCCATTTCCTTGGCATTCGACCCCCAGCCTGACATGAAAGGGCATTTCATCCTCAACGTCGGAGTGAATGACACCACCGGGCTCAATGATAAGGCTAAGGCTCTTATCTACCTACTGAGGGATGACCAAAAGACAAAGATTGTTGTGCGAATGAGTCCCCTGGAGGTGCGGCAGGAAGTTGATAACTTTCGACGAACTCTGTCAAACGTGACTGGGGCAATTGTGAACATCGATGAGAATTTCAAATACCACGAAAATCGAGATGGCTCCGTCGACAAGACGAAAACAGACTTCTACATCCACCTCGTCCATCCCCAGCAGAATGTGGTTCTAGAGGCGGAGGAAGTCCTCCGACTTGTCGACCTCAACATCGAAGAATTGGACGACCTGTTTAAGGAATTCAATGTCTTAGACACCCAAGCCTCCACGTATACTCTGGCAGTCAACAAGGGCCACGAAGAAGCCAGAAGTTTATTCTTAGTTTATGCGACAGGGACAGCCCTGTTCTTAGCCCTTGTCCTCCTGGTCGTGATTTCCTTGTGTTTTGCTCAAAGGTCCAAGTATCAACGGCAACTTAAGGCCGCCACTGCCAATGCATATGGTACTAGTAATACTTATTTAAATTTCTCCCAAGCTGACTTTCCATCTCTCACTGTTTCTCAATGCTAAATCTAGTCAATAAACCTCCAAACTCCACAATCAAAGTCAAAGACAAAAAGTTTATAGACACAGGGAAAAAAGCACGAAGAAAGTATTAGCTTTCTCCATCTCGACGGCTTGTGAGGGCCAGTGCACAAAAATAAATTCTTAAGCCTTGGAATCTGGAATCCTGCTGCATGCCTCTATAAACCTCACTCCCAGTTGCCACCACTGACTTTTCTAAACTTTCTATACACACTCTAAATTAAGCCTGTAGAACTTTCCAAAGGATTCTCTTTCTTTCTCAATCTCTCTTAGAATCTTACCTCTTAGTAAGGTAGCCTTACTGACCGAGTTTTGCTCAACTCTGACTTTTCTCTGAAAATGTGAGGAAAAAGGAACTGATGAGAACACGTGTTTTTTTTTCTATTGAATCAATTATAGGATCCAACTCGACAATAATTCCAAGAACAGGGAACCTGCCAAACACTAACGTGCATAGCGTCGAAGGCTCCAACCCCATTTGGATGCAGGCTTATCATAACAATTGGTACAAAGAAGATTCAATCAGGTAGTAAGTTGCTGCCGAGGATTTAACAATAAAAGCCAAGCTAGTAGATATTGTGTAAATAGTCTAACAAAAAAATTCTGTCCCTCTGGGACTTTTGGGTTCTGGTTGGTGTCGGTTTGGGCTGGTTTTTTTTTGGTTTTTAAATTCATTGGTTCGGCTTCTTACTCTCTGGTGTTTGGATCCAAGTATATTAAGGAACGGCAGTAGTGGATACGTAGATGTTATATTTATTTTGGTTGGAAAAATTGGAAATGTACTCGTAGATGCTGATATGGGGCTTAGAAAAAAACATCAAGACTTGTTGTCCCACAGTTTGAGAAATGTGTGTCCTTGTGTGATTTTGTAAACCCTCTAGTGCGAATTCGGAGTCAAGAGATTCTCTGGATGAGAATGCCATAGGGACTGAGTCCACCTCCCCACCATCATCTCATATGAGAAGTTTCATGGGATCTGGGTCGGAGCAGGAAGTGCTCTCAAGAAGAAATGACTTGAATAGAACTTACCACAGAAACCTCATCTACGGGCATCGGATTGATTCCAACGGCTCCAACAACTGCCTCATTCTTAAGAAACATCTAGAAACGACTGAACTTTAGGACTTAGATTTCATAAATAGAAAGTACACCAAAATATAAAGACTATAGCATCATATAAGATACGAGTATCACGAGTATGTACGGAAGTGGAGAGTAAGACATAGTCGACCGCAGATGTATCGAGGAGGTGAAGGGACGGTGGGTGTATTGAATTCAAATTGGAACTTCCAAGGAGAAAGCCAAGCCAAGCCACCTCCATGGAGATTGGAATCACTTCTTGGAAGTTGGCAATCTGCGGTGGTGGTGGTGGTGGGGGAATCGATGATGGAATTGAAATTCAACGACTCGACTTTGTTGTTGGAGGTAACCATTTGAGATTTAATTGAACATTTCCTTCAGAAACTTTTGCTACACTTTGAGGGGTTTCGTTAATCTAATGCAGTGTAAATACAAATACCGAAAGAGATGCTGTATTTTTAAGGTTATAGGTAGGTAGAGATATAAGTATGCAATGTTGGAGAAGATAGTTTAAAAAAAAAACATTTGTGAATTTTTACTAGTTTTTTTTAATGTAAAAAATAAGCAGAAGTGTTTTCCAGTCAAGCCATATCAGTTTTAAAAGTTAGAGTATAGGTTCAGTGATACTATATTTGTATATTGACTATGTTTGTAAATCCGAGTGGGGAATAATGCTACGGACTATGATAATAAATCGATGAAGGAATTAAAGTAAATCCGAACAGAGGATCCTAGCATACTGAGCTGGGTCATTTTTTATGAACATGCTACGTTTAAGCCTGTGACATATATGCCTGAAAAAAAGTGTCAAAATCAACGATTTTTTTTAGAAGAAGCATATATGGCTCAAGCATATTTATCTCCAGTCATATATCTCTAAGGCATATTTGTCTCCAGGCCTTTTTGTTTCGACTTATTTGTCTCCAGGCCTTTTGTCTCGACATATTTGTCTCACAACCCTTTTCTCACAGTCCTAAATAAAAATGCAGTCCGTGCTACTGCTACTCCATAATTCCATCCTTCCAGTTCCTTCTTGGTAAAAGCCTTTTATTTTCTCCAGAGCACAGGCCGTTATTAGTGAGTGTGGGCAGTTGGATGAAAGTGTGAAAGGAGCATATGACGTCACAGATTAGTCATCCTAATTCTTACTAAAAGGAAAGTTCTGAGAATTCCTAAGTGGCAGACGTGGTATTTTAATTCTATTTCCAATAACTAGACTCTGTTCATGTTCATTCCTAACTGGGGGCCGTACCATTTTTTTCCCACGCACACGGTCAACAGTTATGGAATGTGTTTCAAAGTTCCAAGGACTGTCTAAGAAACTTGGAAGATTCTAGGCAGGAGGAGGAGGAGGAGTGATAAAATATTTAGACCGTTCGTGCTTCCCTGTCTCCCCTTCTTTCTTTAATGACTGGAGAAGAAGAGCTAGCTTCAGTCAGGTCAGAAGTGTCAGAAATGACGTCTTGTGATAATAGAAGATGATACGTTACGTTAGATAGGCGCAACAGCAAAATGTTCCCTTCAAATTCCTTGAAAATCTCTTTGAAGTTCTATGGCACAGACGTAATTGACACTTGTCGATGTCGACACATAGTACCTAAGCATTCTTGTCTGAAAGATCAATAAATTCCTATCCACTAAACTCTAAGGTGTAAATAAAATACTTGAGTCTATATCCATCAAACTCCTGAGTCGGCATGGTCAATTTGTCAAAAAGTTTGTCATTTCAAACCCGTGACAAAAAAGACACTCTTCATTAGTCATGAGACACGAAGCCTTGGTAAATACCCCACCCGGACAAGCAATGAAGTCCCACTTTATTTTCCATAGTTTTAGTTGACACTCCAAGCTCATAAAATATTTTCAAATCCATCACACAGAGTTACGACTTAACTTTCCAGCAAAAAGCCCACCCCGGACACATTTTCCAACTACTGAATAAGCCCCACCAAAAACCTCCAAGTCCTTCAACACATTTTAATTTACCATCATCAAACCACCAATACCTTCAAGGACGAATAAGAAAATAATAACCTCGATACCAACTGCATTAAGTCAAAATCGGAAATACTTTTTTTAAGTCCATAATCCCTCCTAATTAGTTTTGAGAAATGTATAAAAAGTAATCCCAAGCCGAGAGAGTTATTGAGTAGTCGTAGTCGCAGGTAATCCTTCTTTAATTTTATTCCCACCCGTCCTTACATCACAAGCTTAATGAATTCCTCAAAGTTTGGGTGCTCTCTGAATCTCCTCCTTTCTATCCAGCAAGGAATCTAAGGGATTACAAAAGAACGAATGAGATTTAATTCTAATTACCAGACAGGGGGGGGTATAATTTGGAGACGGAGAAGAGAAAAAAATCCAAAAGTAATTTCAAAACTTTAGACCCGACTTTCTTTAGAAATGCGGGGCTTAGGTCTTTGTAGTCCAATCGGACTTGTCCCTGACTGTTTTTTTGTGGAATTTATTTGAGAGTTACCAGCAATTGAGATGAGTCGACTTTCTTGAAAAATCCCAACGAGGCTAAAGAAAGTGGCATTGGGCCCATTCCTCTCTTTCCAGAGGTTGAACGTCTGGATAATAATTTGATTCCAATAGGCCGACTCGTCTTGTAGGTTGAAAGGATTTCGACTGCTCCCAATCAGCTCTTTCAGACTGTGAACATCAAAGTTGTCCAGCCCGTTCATATTCGAGAGTACGGTTTCCCAAAGTTTCAGCGCTTTCTCATTCTTCTTCACGATTTTCTGCACTCGCTCCAGTCCTTTTGATGTCACTGGAAATTGGGAGAGAATTCCAATTTGAAACTAAATTATATTTACCAATACTTTTCTATTAGAGATTTTTCCAGGAAATCGTTTCAAAACGGACAGATCCTAGCTTTCAATTTTCCAATACTTTACACAATTTCTCTGAATTCATTTCAGGATTTAATAAGCTATGTACATGTACATACATACATAGAAACTAGATATTATGGGTAAAGTACATCTTTTCTTGCCATACTGGTAAAGTCGGCAGAATCCATAACCCCCCCAGCAGCCACTTTCAAGTCCACTCGATTCCCAATGTTCTCCTTAGGGCTGAATTTGTCCTTGGAAATTTTCAATTTCTCACCCAATACAAAATCCCCATCCTTCAAACCCAGCAAATATTTTATAAGGACATCCAGAACGACATTCTCCCTGGAGTGAAAAAAAAAATCCAAATATAGAATAATAATATTTCTATTCACCCAAAATTCATACCATGAACCCCCCCCCCCCGCATTTTATTATCTCAAAGTCCCAGATCTCGTCAATAATTCCCGAAATAATTTACATTCATGAATATCCCATCAGAACCATTAGGAATTCATGGATATTAAAAAACATGGGGAAATATTGGTATTCCCATCACTAGCCAAAAGTGTACTAGTCATATTATATTATAGTCATTGCGACTCGAATAGCTCAAGACATTTCCACGTCGTGAAGAGTTAGGGATCCGTTGTCTTAAGATCCGACGGTGTCAGTGGCAGTGGTGGCTATCTTCCAAGGAAATCCAAGAAACGTGGTAGGACTCCAAATCACGGCTTACACACCACCCAGGCATACTAGAGATATCATGGCTAAATCTATTGTTATACAAATTGAACCCACTTTGTTGCGAGGAGGTCTACGAAGGCACTGGAGCGCTCTGTAGGCTCCTCAATCGCTTCTATTCCGTGGTAGTCCGCCCGGGTGATATGGCCTTGCTCAAAAATCGTGTCTGCGGCTGTTAGCACATCTTTCAAATTGTCTATGATACTTTTCCTGGAGTCCTTTAGCACTTGCTGGATAAGATTATTCCCCGGATTCTTTTCTACCTGAGCCTCAAGCCCCATATCGCTTCTATCGAGTTTTAGAACCAAGTTTAAAAGTATAGGCTCCTAGCTCTTGGATCTTTTTAGGAACTATAGAACTCTATAAAAAAGTCAAAAAATATGGGCCACAGTTTTTTTAAAGGAAATGTAAAGTGGAAATTGTAAAACGCGATTTAACGTTTAGGAGTGATCAATTGCTAGTCCCTTGAAAACGGAGACTTTACTTTTCAGTCCTCTTCAAGTAGGGATAATAATAATGTATGGAGATATCATGCAATAATCGAATCCAACTCAATCCTTTCGGAGTGAGTAATCACGTCTCACTAGGTACAGAGGACAATTCATATCGGTTTTTTTTATCTCGAGAGGCTCAAGATAAAAAAACAACACGAGCCGATTAGGATGCCAAGCCTTGATAAGCTATAAACAAGGAATATAGCACATCATCATCAGCCCCAAATCTGACCTCACACAATCCAATCCAATTTCCTGTGGTACAGACTGCTATCATCACGGCTGGAAATATGAGTGTGCAGAGCGTTTGATATTTCTAAGATAAGAGATTGCATATACTCCTCGGCTAGACGGTCAAAGAGCCATACAATATCCATAAAACCCTAGACTTGGAATACAACACGGCTCATTTCGACCAGAGACCTATAAAAGGCGTCAAGTCATTTACATACATGAAATCGTTGAGAGCCCTTCCAAGCCAAAAAAATATGCCTTAATGTTAGTCCCTCGATTTTTGAGAATTTGATTTTGAAATAATCTTATTGTTGTGTATATTTACTTAGTAAGTGAGTGATTAAATATATTCAGTGGTCACCAACGTCATTGTACGTTAAATACTTAGCTATATGAAGAAGTTAGAAACATGGCTAATAGATGTAAAGTGCTTTGGAAAATTAGAGAGGAAATCCACTTCTTGACATGCCTTTTGTTAGTTAGTTAGTTAATTAGTTAAACAGAGGTTTGACATTTAATTCCCCTCTTTACACTTTAACTCTTAGTGCCTGATAGAAGGTAGAAATATTTTTAAAAAGGGTTTCATATACTGGATTCTTCATACACGGAACTTGAAAAATCTGTTGAGGAGCCTGGCATAATATTTCCCAGTATAATTAGAATATTTCGAGCAAGAAACTGACGAACTGTCCTTTATTTTATTATGCCTCCATAAAAAAGAGCAAGCTGAATGAGTCATCCTCATGTACCGATGAACCCCATAGTAATGTATACTATTGAGTCTCAAACAAAAGTAAGTACTTTCTAACGTTTATTTTGGCTTCTTATTGCCTTTTCCAGAGGCTGGAGTCCAAAGGTTCAGTCCTTAATCTGACTGGAAAGGGGGGCCAGTCCTCCTGGGTGAGTGGTCAAGTCATTTAATACTTGGCTGTTCGTCCGGGGTTCGTGTCCGTTCTGGATCCGAATTAGTAAAAAATGTATTATAAACTGGAATACACAACTGACAACACAGTGGTAAAGATAGGTTTTCGTCCAAATGGACTCTCAGGCTAGAATCTTCTGATTTACATTATGTCGATAGTCTAAATGGTTTCCCTATCTCACGTAGCTTGAATAGATAGCACAGATTGAAGATACCACAGACCCATATGGCCTTTCCTCATTCCACCACGGTTTACCGGGATAAAGAGATTCCCCAAGTGCAAATACTTGGGGATATAACCCACATATGTAATTCGGAAAAGTTTTTAAGTGCTCGCTTAAAATCAGTGGTTAAAGTATTGACTAATTGTTTAAAAAATTCATAAGCCTAACTAGGAAAATCTATTGAGGAGCATGGCATAACTTTACATATACTTTTCCAGTATAATTAAAATATTTAAAACATGTAGAGGAAGAAAGTGGACTGTCCCTTATTTTGTTAAGCCTCCAATAAAGAAAGAGTAAGCTGGTTGAACAACTTCTTAAACTTCTTATTGTCTTCTTATTGTAGGCTACAGACTGTAGCCTACAGTTCAGGTTGGTTCAGTTCTAACTTCTAATCATAGTGGAAAGGGTGGCAGGAGCGAAGACTGAAATCTACAGTCAAGCACATTGAACTAGATGACTAATCAAGATAACTAGTCAAGCATCACCATGTGTCCACACAGTCCACCACATTTCCATTCACGTGCAGATTTTCTTAGTTCTGTCATTTGTCAAGGCTTGTGTTCCCTCTGAGGACATTTAAAAAAATTGTGCTAAATAAAAACTCGATAGGCAATTAAGTCATTAATTCTCAAGAGCAAAAATAACATGGGGAGAACCAAACAAACCGCTCGTAAAAGTACAGTATTATTACCCAGGGTTTGCTACAATCCGAATCGGAAATGCGAATTACACGAATTCATTGGATCGGTTAGTTCCGTTCATTACTCTACTAATAATAATATAAATACTATTTTAAAATTGAAATTTGTTTCAGCTCTAACGAAATTTTTATATCAATTATCTATTCATTTTTTAGGTGATGAAGAAAACTAGAAGAGGGAAACTTAATAAAAACAAGCACGAAAGTGTAAAAGCTACTGAAGCACAGATAAAATACATCACCAAGGCTGTTGACGGGTCCTACCCCTACGTTCTGGAAAAACTTATGCGCTACGTAACTAGTTCTAATTAATTATGCTAAAATTATAATTTTTGTAGTGTTTCTACATGACTAAATTAAAGTAGGGATTAATTGTGTGGTAATTTGTTTTCTTCATCTAAAGGAAGGTGCTTCAAGGTTCAAGAATCTAGGGATTCCATGTGACCCAGCTGTAGCCCCTTCGGATTCTGAGTTTGCCGGGTTTCAGGAACACTGCCTACGTCGATATCCAATGGATCTTGGCACGATTGAGGTATGAAAACCTTTATTTACAAGTACCTACTATTCAAACTGATTATTATTCATTCTTGTAAATTTAAAAACGATATTAATTAAATTCTTGCTGTTGCAAACACTATAGAAAAACATCCTGGAGAAAAAGTATGAATCTGCCCAAGACTTTTTTAACGATGTGGATCATGTATTTGAAACCTGTCAAAGCTTTTTCTCAGATACCCACGAGTTAAATTTAAAAGCTAGAGACCTCCAACGCAACTTCCGCCTTCTTTTTGACAAATGGAAAAACTATCGCTTCATATCTGATAATAGACGCGGCGGCGGCGGTGGGGCGATCTTTTACGAGCCATTTAGAACTGTTTGTATTGACGATTTAAAGTTCAAAAAGTGCCTAATTGAATCAATACTTGAAAATATGGAACAAGATAATGTTCCAGGAGGATGTTCTTCCGAATTGGAATCGGACAATTCAGAAGGGCCCCTAGTAAATCATCCTAAAACCCTACGTAAGAGAAAGGCCAATCAGTCACATGCGGGTAATACTGCCTTGGTCAATTCTACTAATCGAGAAGACAATCTACCTATTAATGTAAGGACCGCTGGGGATGACGATAGAGCTTCTGCAGACATGGTTCAGTTACCGAATGACGGTAGAAACGGCATATTCATTGATCTTGTCAACTCTGGTTTTTGATTGATTTCTTGGTAACGTTTTAATAACTTACAGAGTTTGAAGTTAAAACCGAGGAAGAAATAGAAGCAATGGAAGATTTTATGAGAATAGAAACAACTGGAGACGATGAAGGTTCTCAATTTGATGCTCAAGAAGTCAAGTACTACATTTCTGATGATGATGATGACAAATCAGGAGAGGAAGATTCCAAGGGTCCTCTTACAATATTTCCAGACCCCCAAAATCTGATTGATTGATCTTTAGTCAAGGTCGAAAACCGGGATGAAGCTGAAAGCATTAACAAGTACTTTAAAAGATCTAGAGGTAGCGGAAGCTTGGCTAGAGCCGAGTCTGCAATTCAGCATCCTCGTCAAGGAAAAGGAAGGCGATTGAAGAAACCAAATTGAGCCTGTTATTTATGACAAATTGAATCTTTTTCGTACTTAATTTATACTTAAAAACACTTCAATGGACTTTTTAAGAATCAATATTTGTTAAGTAATAAATATATAAATATTTTATTTTAAACGCTTTCAAAATTTAATATTAAAAGCTTCATATTTAAAATGGGACCAAAGAAAATTTTGTGTTTTTTTACTTACAATGACAATATCTCAATCAGAAGATTAGCTTCTGATTATCATGACTGTATGTGACCAATGCTCTGTCACTGTATCGCAACCTCTCTAATACCGAAATCCTAAATTTGGCGTTATTATCTATATCTCTCCAACGTGAATTCTGGCGAGGGAAGAAAAGACAGATGCGCATAAAACCTTCTTACACACACGTGTATGTGCGTGCAAATAATGCGCATAAACCTTCTTACACACACGTTTATGTGCGTGCAAATCTGTCTTTTCTTCCCTCGCCAGAATTCACGATAGAGAGAAAGACATAATACCACGAGATAGAGAATATGAATCACAGCTTCGGCTCTTGAGTCTTGGCTGTCTCAGTCTCAGCACATAAATTTAGCATCTTTGTATAACCACTAATAACCAGTTGTGATAAACTAATGTGTGGGAAGGATTTAAAATTTTAAAATTACATACAACTCACCATAAAAATTTATTTATTTAATACTCAGTAATTAAATAAAATGTGGAATAGAAAAATCAAAATCTCCGTTCCTAAGCCAGTTCCTGTGAAAGGGGAACAGTTTTTAGATCCTCTCATAAAATCGGTTAGTTATGGTTGGTTCTCTTGCCAGTAATATAATTTTAAATATAATTTTGGGTTATCGTTTAAGGTATTAACTAAATGTTTAATTTAAAAAATGTATTTTCATTTGTAGGTGATGGAGAGAAAAGCAAAGATTGAAAAAACACCTAAGAGAGCAGCCAATGACGACCAGAGAGAATACATGAGACAAGCCGTTGAGGAGTCATACCCATACGTTCTGGAAATACTTATGCACGAGGTACAATTAGTTGTGCTCAAATTATAATAGCTTTTAGAGTATTGACGAGTCTGCATGTAATTCAATTCAGATAGTAATTAATTGTGCGATAATCTATTATCTACATCTTCAGGAAGGTGCGTCACGCTTCAAGACTCTAGTGATCCCATCTGACCCAGCTGTAGCCCCTTCGGATTCTGAGTTTGTCGGGTTTCAGGAGAGCTACCTACGCCGAAATCCAATAGATCTTGGCACGATTGAGGTATGAATATTAATGAAATCTTGATCGACAAGTACCATCATGATTGAGCTTCCTTTCAATTGATGGGAACCATACAATTTTAAAACAATACTAACGACAACTAATTCATGTGCTGCATTAGAAAAACATCCTGGACAGGCAGTATGATTCTGCCCAAGACTTTTTTAACCATGTGGACAAAGTGTTTCAAAAATATCAAAGCTTTTTTCCAGTCAGTCATGAGCTGTATTTAAAGGCTGTGGAACTTCAACGCAGATTCCACACACTGTTTGACCATTGGGAAAACAATTTATTTATCTGTCCTTCTCCTACAAGTAATTATTTGGCATACCGAGAACGCCTCATTCAATCAATAGTTCAAAATATGAAACAAGAACAAGTTCGACGAGGAAGGTCTTCCGGATCGAATAGTTTGGTAGAACTAAAACGATTTCAGGCCATAACAAAAAATCGAAAAGAATATCCAGCTCTTACCCGGACGGATCCTGGAGAAACGGTCCGTTGGTATAGGACTGGTAGGGGACCGGCGGTCCAGTTTGCTAGTAACGGTATTGACCCTTGTCATCTCTTGTAACCAAGTTCTTGCTTTCTTTTCTAGTAATTGTGAAAATAAGTTTAACTTTGAATCCCTTACTTGCAGATCTTCAAGTTAAAACCGAGGAAGAAATTGAAGCATTGGAAGAATTTATGAGGATGGTGACTGGAGAGGACGAAGGTTCTCGGTGTGATGCTCAAGAGATGGAATACTACATGGATGAGTCCGAGTCCATGACCGAGGCAACCGAAACTCGGATGGACTTGAATCGTGAAAAAATACTTCGGCATCTTCAAGAAAAAGCGATTGGAAAAAAATAAACCCACCAGTAATTAACGAATATTCGAGAACAGCTTAAGGGACTTAATGAAATATTTTAATTTAATATGAAATACGAACAGAATCAATATGAAAAGGTAAAGCAATCTCATCAAGTCTTTCCCCAAACGTCTTAAACCCCAAAATTTTTATCAACCCCTTCCTTGACCATAAATCCTAGGCACTCAGAGATTGATAAAAATCTCCCTCCTTTCTATAAAGCCGAATCAATTCCAACAATTTACAAAGAGCCTCTGCCAGCCATGAGCCAACCCCCATGTCCATGATCCTATCTGAAATTAATTCAGTCCACCAATTTCCACCACCCGCGTTCAATGTTCTGAGGCCTAAATCCATTAGAAATATTCCGTGGCCTAGTTTACGGCTAGATCGCACATCCAAAAAAAATTCCACCTATTAGTCCCTACCTTCGTGCTATAGCCCAGTGTGCATTTAGTTAATTGCCTTACCAGCTAGGACATACCAAGTCCGTTCAGAACTGTCGGAAACTAGGCACACTCACTTGACACTCTGTCATGCAACACGCGACCATGCAAGCGCATTTCCTATACATTATCGACTACCCCCTAGAACTAGATAAGGATTTACAGCTTTTTTCTCTCTCCTTGCCTCAGCGTTTGCCATTCCATTTCAGGTAGAAAAACTCTGACATTCAACACTACCTTACACAAAATACCATACTCTACCCGGTAAATGTAGACAGTCACCGATATGGATTTAAATATCCACTTAGAACCCGATCCCTCAAATACAATAACAACATGCTCTTTGTCATCAAAAAGTGCACAGACTGAGAAGTCACGGGCAATTAATTCATTACAACCATTGAGACCCTTCTGTATTGTAAAGTATTACATTAACGACCCATCCTGCCTGAGTGGCAGTGATGGCTGATAAGCCCAGAGAGTGCATAGGGCGGGGTCGACATGGCAAAATTCACAGCGCTACTGACAACTGACTGGCACTCCCATTGTGTAATCATATACCATCTCTCATCTTCCTCTACCTTGTCCCATGATCCGTAAACTTGGAATCCGGTCTAGTTAGTCTACTAATGACACTGTCATAATAACAATAATAATAAATTACAATGCAATGTACATAATCATGGTGACAACGATTAATGGAAAGGTTGACGGCTTCCAGTTGCGTTCAATACTCACTATTTCGTTTTATTCTCCTTTTTGGGGGGATTTTGAAAGGGTATATGAAATTCTGATAATCACTCAAGCCACTCGTCCTCAATCAAGGCTTTTTGACTTTTGATGGTAATCACTGAGTTAATTGTCCCCATGTCCATGTTCCCTAGCTACAATTGTACTCTTCTTGGCGGAGGGTGGTAAATGGTAATTGACCCCAGAGCTGGGGGATGAGCTGAATAGACTTAAATGGAAATCTGGCCAAATTCGGCAGTAACACCGACCGCGAACAGAGTCGACATGGACAGGGCCGTAGTGTCTGGAGTCGTTGGAGTTCATCTTATTGTCTCCTTGGAGCCATACGTGCTTTTCAGGGACCTATTTTCAGGGGACATGAGGATTATGGAATAAATATCGATTTCGAAATAGTTATTCTCGACAAGAACGCAAATAGGATTGGGAAATCCCGGGACATTATCATGATTACTATCCTCTTGTGAGAAATATAGCATCTGTCATGTCATTAGGGAGAACGTCATCATTGCTGAATTACTATTAGCACTTAGCATTGAGTTATATGCTCCTACTTCCTAACGAGTCTCTTCCAGAGGACGCTTCTCCTACAGGACATGATGATGACATTATTCATAACAAGGGACAATCAGATGGAAATCGTATTTCCGAATCCTCGCTCAATTGAACAAATGCCCGAGTGACCTACTGAGACAGATATTACCAACCTGGATAGACTTCCCCTTGTACCGAACCGTTTCTCCAGGACCTGCGACAATCCTTTTGCAAACTCGAGACTTGCCCTCCGGAGACTGGGCCACGACAATGTCTCCATTCCCAACCCAGCCTAAGCGAGGGCTGATGTGGTCCGTGAGTAGGATATTTCCGGTCGTTAGGGTAGGCTCCATACTTGGTCCATAACACTGGGGAAACCAAAGCAAAATGAACAGACTAGAATATTAAAAGGCCAAAAAAAACAACATCTAGGTACTACTGAAATGTTGCGGAACTCTCGAATCTCAAATTCCAGAATAAGTCTGAGATTTTTTTTCAAAACCCAAGCCTGCATCTATTTTTTTATCTCAGTCGCATATGCGGGAAGTAGTTTGGAGTTTGCAATAAAAAGCTCAAATAAATACAAAATTCAGTATCATTTCCTATCCTGTAGAAAAAAAAGCAGAGTTGGCAAGGAATATTTAAAGCTTCCATATCACGTGTTGACATACCTTATATTTCTACTATCCCATATATTCAATACTATTCATTCATCATCTTCCCTAGTCTTATTTACCTTCCATTCTCAGAAAAAATAATAGTAAAAAAAACAGTATGGGAAAGGCCTTTGATCTCTACCCGCTTGAATTCATCCTGATTGAAGCATATGTGGGGAAATGATTGATTCTCCCAAGACCCAAGGACCAACACTCAAAACCCCAGGCTCAAGACCGAAACGGATCTTGAAACGGTAGGAGGGGGCAATAAAGTGAATAATAATTCTTAGCTCCCTGGTGAAAGCGGTGAAAGCTCATTTCAGAATCTTGTAGTCTACGATGATAATATAATTCTCTCAAATTTCCCCTCTCCAATTTATATACCTTCAACTCACCAACCTCCACCAGCTCATAAATATCCTCTCCCGGCCCTATTCCCACCCGGGTATGGGTAGTTACGGAATTTAGTAGCATGTTTTGGGATCTCGCGAACATCAACATTTCCCCATCCAACATTACAAGTCACAATAGCCATAAACTAGGAGCTACTTGGAGCAGACCTAGCCAAAGCCGAGGCTAGAGGTATATAGGCCCTACCGACTTTCAGAGAGAAGATGAATATTTATGGACTTAAGTTAGTACAATGCTTACAACAACGAATCCCCCGACATAGTGAAGCGTTAGAAAAGTGCCCAGTCCGAGCTTCGCAGATCCTAAGACCAAGCCTGCAGTTCTACTTGCAATTCTCGACAAGGACATTCGCATACCCCCACCCACCATCGACCAAGATGGGGGAAAATTCCCAACACTAAAGTCTCCACGGCTAACTTGGACCGAGATTTCTATTCTTGGAAGCTTGGACTTGGTAATATACAGATGTGTACAGATAGGCAGCAGAGATGTGGGTCTGGGTCTTCCTGGGTTTTTTTTATTGGTCTGCTGGGTATTTAGGTACGGAGTAGATAATAATATACAAGTCTCGGGAATGTTGTCCAGTTTCAGTTAGTGGGGTAAATGAAAGAGTTTTGGGGAGACGGGTATCGATTTTTGAAATATAAAAGTCGGGAAACAGGTCGGAAATTGAATGTGCTACGAGGGGAGTGGGTGTAGGGGGTACAGGGCTAAGGATTTTGAAAAATGCTAACTGAGTTACTTGTTCTGAATTTAGGTGTAAGAGTTTTTTGTTGGGGGAAAAATCGATTAATTTTTATTAGTGCTAATTTTCAATTAATTTTCATTTAGAGCCGAGGATCTTTAAGTCCTCGTCTGCATGGTTTCCACTGCTTGGCTACAACAGTCGACTTGCTATTTATAATTTTATAAATACATTTATAATTACTTTGCTAATCGATGGGATATTAAATCCTTCTGTCGCCATTAGCAGCAGCATCTCATAGCACTAGAGCAGCAGAGGTTGTAGGGCTCTTGAGACCAATCTCTGAACTTTTAGTAACAGACGCCTTTGGCCTTTATCACAATTAAAGGAAAAAAGGATCAAGATTTATTGGCAACCTTGAACCAACTTGGTCCATTAGGGAATTAGTGCTAGTTTATAATTTTAAGACGGATCTCAAGGTTATTGTTATTAACTCTGGAGCATATGCTCCTCTAAAGTAAAATGCTTCAACTAAGATACTATAATAGCATTAGTTATCAAAAAGCTCGGGATTGCTTTTGAACAATTCCCACATCTCCCTTTCATAGAATTTACTTTGTACAAATGCAAAGAGCCCAGTTGAAGGTTATGGACGATTTTTTTTCGCACCGTGTAAAAACTCACGTCTCCCTGCTATCATCTTTTTAATGGTGCTCTTAAGTGTTAAGCAAATATGTTCAATGTCTTAATCATCCAGCACTAAATCCGTCAAGCATTTGGAAAGCAGTGGCAGACGGAGTTTTGTGCTCTAGAGTCAAATTACTTTTTTAAAACTATGTAAACTAATACCGCCTTTCTATAAACTTACATTCAGAGAGTCTTGAATTGTTTTTATAAAGAAATATGATTAGACAGTGTGGAGAAGCAGAGCTTGAAAAACCTTGCAAAAAGCACTTGAACTAAAAGAGCAAGTCTGTAAAGTTCAAGAAAAAGACCCAGACCATGAATACCCGACTTTTATTTAAAGCGGGCACATTCTTCTTAGAAAGAGTTTAGACCAACCCTGACATAATAATAGCCTCAAAGACCGAGAGATCCATTGCGTATGGCACATGGCAGACAGTATGACATTCTCTTGCATAGATCCATGATGTGTGTATTTGTGTATATTAACTAATGCGTAGTAAAAGAGGCTCATAACAAGCTGAAATTATCTCTTAAAAATTATAATACGATTTTCTCTAAGCTTTTCAAACTCAATATATCCGCTCCCGTCTTCTTTCTCGAATGGACTAGTGGTCCTCAGGGGGTGGGCACTTTTCATTTCCTTTTCTGGTTGCAAAACATTCTGGCTTTAGTAATCCCGTATGAAATTCTATCTCTTTCTCCACCCAATTAGTCACAGTTCAAACTTAAACGCTATCTCCCATCTCTCTCTCTCCATCTCTGCTGGAGGCAGTCTATTAAATTAGCCATTGGACTTTGAAAGTATAATATGCAGGTCAAAAGGGTCAAACAGAAAACCATTTACCCTTTTAAGTACACCAACCAACCAGGCCATCCTAATCTGCCAATGTCAACCACCAAGAGCTAATTTTGTTGGCAGTTTAGCTTGGCAAGTTGTTGGCAAATACAAAAGCAAAACAAAGAAGGGCAGACCTATGGTTATGATACTGTCGAAATACTCGGCTCTTCACTTTCAAAAAGGCGCTTAGCAGTACTGACGTCCAGTCCACCATACTTTCCCAAGAAAGGAATGCTCATAAAAAAGCCGAGATAGTTTATAATAACAATATTTACCGAATAACTCACACCCTGCGTGCCTCCATTCTCCATACTCCAAGATCTCTATGACGTGCACGAATGTGATAATAATAATAGTAAGCCCCCTACGTTTGCTGTCATCAATAAATCTTTAGAATACACAGCCCAAAATAGCGTTGGAAAGGAGGTTTAAAACGCTTTTTCAAATTCCTGTAGGCCCATCCCACGCGAAACCACTAGCTCAAGTCTCCAGAAACAGCAACAGCCTCCAGCAGCCTAAACTTTACAGCCTATATGGAATTTTTTCTTCTTCCAAATCCTTCAGAGAGTCCCGCACCGGCTAATACAAGCTATAGATAATACAGGCTTCTATTACATGATACAGAATAGAATAGAATTATGCATCACTTGCTCCTATATTATAATATTTCAATCCCAATTTTAAAAACACCTACACCCACCTTACCTACATTTACATATGCATCATAAGTCTAAAAACGCAAGGACCGAGCCTATTTGAAATCTCTCTCTACCCGACCCTCTCTCATAGTATACCACTTCAAAGAGATTACTAAAGAGGAGTGTTTAAGGACCGCAAAAGCTATATTGTAACCTCTATTAGAGCCGCACATGCATAGAGACATGGGCTCTTGTAGATAACCGAATTCCTTTAGATTTCCATATTTTCCATACCATACTCCATACACTGCATTAGAGGGCACATGCCAAAGTACTCCAGAACACCAACTTCCCTGTCCCCAACTTTTGACACAAGACACATTTTGCATACATTTCTCCAAACACAGTTTGCTTACATTCTGGAAATACCCGGCCTTTCTTTTACATAAACTCTTAGGGAGGAGGGCCCGGGGGGGGGAAGCCATAAATTTCCGCACTAAAAATATTCAATATCGCATACACCCAAGTAAATAGAGCCGAGAGCTCTGGGTGCGACACAAGCTTTATGATGTTATGAATCGAGTCTTGACACGCAACCCAAGCTGACATAATTATTTTTAAGAGAGGACCTTCTCCTATTTGCCATTACCCAACAATACAATCCACAACGGGTTCATATGTACGCTATGCACAGGCATATGGAGTTCCGCTCTGATTCCACACGTAGCTCCCCATAAGGAGATTCTCAAATGCCAAACCATCTATTGTTTAATTGTGTGCAGGCTAATCCCTAAACGGACTGACCCTTGGGAATGCCAAACCCCCTTGAAGTTACTACACCTCTGACCATGAAATCCCAAGGAGTAGTAAATAGGCTGTAATGTAATCCAATTAGAGCTTCTTAAGTTCTTACCTTGTTCCAGGGGGGATCAATACACAATACCCTTGAAAAATGTATCAGCTTGGGTGTCATAGGCTCGTGCTTTGAGTTGGGACAGTGGCTGTCTAAGCTTTTAGAGGCATGGATCGGTTGGAAGTTGGGAAACGTTTACAAGTTGCCCGTGACCTTGTAACTTAATCCCGGGTGAATTATAAATTAAACGGGTCGTGTGGGCTAGTGATTAGCATAGGAATGGGTATGTTTACAGGACCCAAGTAGGATGGATTATTTTTGGACATGTTGGGCTCTAAAGTGGACAGTATGGATTACTTGGATATGTTTTGAGCCCTTTTTAGGGTGTAGAATTATCTAATTTATTTTGCACGAGTAGTGGCAGGTAGGAAATGTTGACGCACAATATAAGCTTAAAAATAAATTCACACACGTCATGACTCATGAGTCTGTTAGGGACTACCTATAAGACACTCGTTCATACTTAGGTGTTCTGAACTTTAACTACGTACTAAAAAAGGATGGCTATTTCTGTCTCATTTATGGCCTTTTGAAAAGAGAAAAGTTTCGGTGGCCTATTGTCCCTCTCGGATTATTATTTTAGCCAGATTTCAAAAGAAATCTTTACGATTATTTTTATTAGTATTAATAAAAAAAATCATTATAATCTGTTGGGACGTGAGCTATTGAGTTTTCGTCTCAGGTACACAAACACACGTCGTGCCTTTTAAGCAAGTTTTTTGGGAGTTTTTTTTTAAAGAGTTTGCAGCTATTTTGGCTTAATGTTGTCATTGAACTTGTGATTTTGACTCTGGCATTGTCACGTGATACATTCTGCAGTCTTAAGCCAAAATATTTTGTGCATTCCATTGTTGCATTGCAGTGTTTAATGGTGAGTTGTCGTGATTGAGCTTTTTTTTTCCTGGGGGCTTTATAGAGTTTGAGATTTGATATGAGTATGAAAATGAAATCCTGATGAGACACATTTCCAAAAAGCCATATCGTATTTTCGTGTTATTTTTCATACAAAAGCGTCATGGAACAAAACAGGGGATGGTTGACAGGGGACACAGGTAGAACTTTTTTGGTATCAGCTATCAGCAGTGTGTGGTTTCCTATTGTCATAACTTTTACCTCCGATTCGATTAATAACTTTTTCAACTCGTAACCTTTCCTCCTCACTTTTGCCACCTTTATCAAAAGATCAGTCTTTTAAGACATGCAATCCCCTGGTAGTTTGCTACACTCTTTATCCACCTTTGCGTCATTCCAAACTTTCAGATAATTTCCTATTGCACAATTTACTCAAATGTATCGGGGTGTTGTTATTAATCATTACTATTATTAATCGATCAAGCTCCAGTCTACGTACAGTACTAACGGGGGATTCAAGGCTAAACAAATTCTTGTGCAGTTACGTAGCTAATAAATCTTTCCACCTTTGGGCATGGGACACTATTAATAAATACCCTTTTGAAGGTCAAGGGTCGATTATTTCGACAGCATCATAATTCTATGTATTTAGTATTCAATCGGTCCAGTAGTTATGGAGGGGTAGTGAAACGAGTAAAACAAAGACACACAGACAGACAGAGATTTTAATGGAATTATGAATTAGATACTCACTGCACAACAGTCTCAAATTTGCGAATTCAAAACCTCTGTAAACATTTGTTTTGTAGTGGCTCACGTTCAGTATTTACAATAACAGCTAAGGTAGCCTGTGATTTACAAATATTAGTTAGTTAACATCTCGTCATATCTCCGCATATATGAATTTATGTTTCAAGAGATTTGTCACGGAGCCCTGCAGTTAGTAGTACGTAGAAGCAGCATTTCTGCCTAATCAGTGTTCCAAATCGGAGGTATGTTTTTGATAGAAAACCGTGACTCTTGTGATTCTCCATCATACCATATATCATCATGCATTGTCTGTGCACCTCATGTAGATTGGACTTGATTGTAGTCATTACTAGAGCAGGATGCTCGTCAGAGTTTAAAATAATTTCCACAACCAAACTCACTACAACAACAACATGGAATGAAATGCAATAGGTAAAGCACGTAGAGTCTTTATGGACTCTCTGAATCTCTATCTAATAGCAATAATTTAAACACGCCAAAACACAGGACATGACTCTCATCTCTTTTCCCATACCAAAGCGTGAAGATAATTTTATATAGATTTTTAGGATAAATCACAAGTTTGTTTTCCTACGATAACTATGACAAGTTCTCTACGTAATCCTTTAAATCCGTCCTTTTGTTTCATCAATCAATGCAATCCTCTCATCCTACACTAGAAACCTACTTGAAAGAATTGCCCCGAGCTACTCTACAATAGACTACAATACAAAGCTCGAGACACTCGAGAGTCCCTGTGTACCAAAAACTAATTACAAGCTCTAATCTACACGTGAGCTAGATCGGTGAAGTGTATTAGGAAATTTTGACACAATTGGGTGTACTGAGTAACAAAAAAAACAGAGTCTCTGCCTAAAGTAGCTGAAGAGATGGAGTAGACTAAATTCAAAAGGAAATGAAGAGCTAAAGGATTTAAGGCGAAGCCCATGTAATTGTTAAGATTGAAAAATGGGGTAAAAACGATTAACTGTAATTCCGTATGAATCATAATGATCTCTTCATTCCGCTACTTCCCATCTCATCATCTCATCCCACACCATAATCTCTCGTTCATCATCACACTCCATAAACTCGACCTACCTAAGATAGCCCCATTCTTATTCCCATTTGAGGATCGGGTACGAGATTTTTGAAGAAGCATATAAATCCAACATCCACCAAAATTTATTATTAATACATACACAGCATCCCCTAAATAGCGTAGGCAAATATTATCACACTTTGCATATTTTATTCGCACAAGTATTAGATGGATGAAGAAACTCTCTCATATTGGTTGGGTATGTGTGCGAAATAAATTATGCTCCCTTCAGCTCATCATTCCAGATCATGCAGACACCACCACACAGCCTTTTGGATTCTGACAATGTTGACAGTTGACAGGGGGACTGGTGACTATTCGGACCCACTCGAGTGTCAACTCCTCCTTGAGTATATAAGACCAACTCTGGGGATGGATCAGAGGGGCTTTGATGAATAAACATGTAGGAAATGTCAAGATGCTAACCATAGACTCTAACTCCATGTACAATGTAATCAGAGAGGCTTCTAAGAAGTCAGAGAGTCACTGGAGCAGTAATGACCCAATTAGCGTCTCCCTATCAACAAAGTCTCCCTTTTCATCTTTGATGATGAGAATTGGGAATCCTTGCAACTAACTTTGGGGCTTGTGGACTTCTTGGTAACTTTTCCAACCCATACGACCAACTCAGCTCCTCTATAGGGCAACTCTCCGTGAAGATGGATTCATATGCCCCAAAATACTACACCCACACTCGTCATTTGAACCATAAAGATACAAGAGTGGAGACGGGAAAAGGCGATCTTGGGTATTTATTATTCAGATCATTTACAACAACAACGTGACAAAGTTTGAGCCGTGTGCTCTGTGCTATGGAACAGCTATTTATGGCCTACAGATAATAGGAAATTAGATTACATGTGTTGCATCACCACCGTCATCCATTAGCTAAAGATCTTATTTTTGGATTCATTATCATCTCTGAACCCTTTGGAAAGGATTAAAGATCTCCGTTCATCCTTGGACTCCTCTGCTTCACTGTGTATACATTACAATCAGTTCGCCTCGGCTCAGACGATTGAGACCATATCTTCCATAGTAAGAATCATAATAAGAAGATTAACATCCCTCTGCTACTATTACAAGTATTACAACTGATAAGGGGAAAAAGGAGACTCTAGGAATGCAGTTTATTTTTTATATACACACACACACTCAAGAAAGATGATAAATGACAGGTCTGGAGATGCTTTAATACCACACTTGGCGGATTAACTAACAATTAAGGGGTCTTGTCTAATGTGCTAACTAGTAACATCACATCAGGGCTTGTACCACTACACACAGCCCATGAGAGATTCCCAGTCCCCCCAAAAAAGTCCTTAGGTCCACAACGACCGAAACGTAGACAAATCTCTAAAGGATACAAGAGTAAGCCGAGTTGGAATTTGGTCACATGATCCAGCAGGCCGTAAGAGGTTGCATGGATGAGCCATTAAATTTTATTACGTTATTATGATTGATTGCCCCCAGTGCCTTTAGTACTATGAACTCCTCTCTCGACTCTATTCAAAACCCAAGCTGTTTACAGAGATAAGCTATAACTGAATCTAATTCCTGTTCCACCATTTCCTAGTTGGCTTTAAAGGGCTTTTTCCCACTTACTATCTTGTAGTATGAGTTGAGAGGGGATGGAATATAATAACCTATCAATGGATCATCACAACTCTCTCTCAATCCACTTTACACAAGCTACTCTCCAAAGACTCCAAATTTATAGATGAAATATAAAAAAAATATAAAAAACACTAGTATCAACTTATCCCTAGAGTTTCATCCTTCAGTCCTAGCCCCCCCCTGCCTGTCCCTGGAGTTATCCAATCTTGGTAAGTGGTTAAATAAAAGTGTCACCTTATACTTACTATCCCCTGTCCAAGGGGACGAATAAAAAGGTCAATGGAATGCCAAATACCTCTTGAAAAATTAGTAGTCCGCAGCCAAGAGTTTACATAATTCATTCTCACTCTCTGTCTATACTAATACAAATGAGTTGTTGGAAATGTCTATAAAATAAATCTCAACAATGAAAATCAAAATTCTGAACCAGTCCCGGAGAGACGTTTCTGAACGGTTAGTTTATATTTTTATGCAGTCCAGTAGTAGTTGGTATTCAAGGGAAGGTGCGTAAACTATTATTTCTTTGTAGATTAACATAGGAGAAAAAGTCTTTATAAGATGTCATTTATAATTTAAATTATATTCCAGCACAGGCTCCTTTGCATGTTTGAATCCGTCTGCATAAATAAATTCCCAATCAACTCGACTACCAACTTGAAGAGAAACTCCAATAATTTCCTCCCAACTAAATTCAAATCTTTGGTCTATTCAACCAAGAAAGAAAGTCAATATTGGATCTTTGAATGACGCTTGACAGAAAAGATGGGCGTTTTAGATGCCCCCTACCCCCTTTACCTACTGCCCCATCTTAACTAAAAGTGCCTATGCCCCCTTTGTACTAAGAGTGCCCCTGCCTCAATAAATGGCCCATGCCCCTTTTTCTACCTGGCCCATTCTGACTCAAAGTGCAGCCCCATCCTTGCCCCCTTAGTGTAAGAGTGCCCAATGCCCACAGACGATAAGGAAAATGTATCTTCTCTGCCCCAACTCGAGTGCCCCTGATCCGCTATTCTGACTAATAGTGTCCCCTGCCCCTTCAGAGGGAAAGGGCTGTGGGCAGACATTTTTGCCCGTCTATGGTTGCCAATTGACAAGTCTATTTCCAATTTAACTTCATTTTCCTTGTCGAATCTCAAAAGTGTCCCCAGCCTCCGAATCTCCTACTTTGCTGATACACTTTAAGCCTTAGGAAAAAAAAAGTCCCTCAGTCCATAAATACCTCTCTCAGCCTTTAGAATTCATATAATATTTACTCATGCAGTTCATCTCGTCTTCTATTCTATTGAAAATTCAATTGTGTCCTACCATTTGTGAAGAGGAAAAATTCCGAGAACTCGCAATACGGAGCACCAAAAGCTCCACGTCTCTTCTACCATCAGATTTCTGAGAACATATCTTCAAAATATTCCCCAGATTCATCTCCATACTCTCAGCCCTCTAAGTTTACTTTGCTATGAGTTTGGGAATTTAACTGAGAACGTCTCAAGTACTTTTCTCAAACTGTATAAACCGGAGATATAAAAATATCTTTTATACTTGATAGTGGTGGTGGTTTCTGGCTATAAATCCAAATTGAACACCCCAGCTCCCTAATACTCTAAGGGACAGTCACTACGACTCAATACCTGTGAACTAACTCAAACCAGATCAGATCCAGCTTATTTCTGAAGGGATCTCTCTCTCTCTAGTTTCCAGTTCCTTGTACGTGTATACTATGAAGCTTGGGTAGAAGGTAGATAATAAATCTAGTTTGGAACAAACAAGATTTAAAAGTCTATGTGTCTCTGTTCAATTTCATAACATTTCATCACAAGGGGTAGTGAAGCAGAGGGCTTTCCAATTTCAAATCAGGCTCTTCAATATATGAGAAAAATGTACAAGGCTGAAAGTTTTTCATAAATCTCGTACCTAGACACATGGGCTACGTCGTAATCTAAACAAATGGAAAATTTTCTGGAATTTTATCTGAAAAAAACATGTTGTCTGGGAAAATAGGAGCGTCCTGGATTCCTGGAGTAAAATGAAGAGGATGATGTAAAGAAGGAAATGAGATGAGATGTCGGAACATCACAACCAGAACGGGTTGAATTTATATTCATTTCGCATTCCTCAAAAACCCAACCCGACTTCCTGTTATTCCTTTACATCTTGAAAGATTTTTTTTTCGCATAAGGATGATATTACAGGCTAAGAACGTTCCACGTAGTTATAGATGAACTCGAGTTGGACATGGATCACCCTGGATTCCTAAGATATGTATACAGAGAAAAAAAAACGTATTATTATTATTAGCCTGATCCCAACACACTAAATTCAGAGTGGGCATTGGCCCCGATGGCCTCTCTTGAATTTACTATAGCCCCAAGTCACAAGTTTCCAACAGGCTTCGGGATAGTTGGGCCATAGCTCGAGTCGAGTGGATTAGTCGATATCGCTTTAGTTAATGATGAAGGAATGAGGTCATCTCTGGTTACAATATATTCCCTATTCGTTCTTCGTGAGATAGGAGATCAGATTTTTTTGTATACATGAGGAGATGAGACTTTGTCGGAGAAAGTTGGGATGATGTCTGTCATAGCGAAATGGAATTGGGAAGTTTGAGGGAATTCTTACGGAGATTGCAAATCGACTCTCATCCGGTCTGGATCCTCTTTGAGAAAGCCATAAATGACAAGGATAAGGTTTAAGAGAAGCTACTTGGCTAAGAATCTATAAATCTAACCCTTTTCATCAAGAAAGACAGATATAAATATATTCAATCATTCATGACTTTCAAAAGTTAATTTTTTGTAAGTTTCTGTAATGAAGTGCCTACGAGTAGTACTATAGTGTATAAGGTGGTATAAATTGATGAGAGCAGATCTAAATTAGATTATGAAGCTTTAAGTGTCACTAATTGTAAAAAATATGGGTTTTTTATAGATCTGTTAGTTGTACGTATGGGAAATCGAGTCTGTGTGGGAAACCAGCGTGGGAAAAACAGATAAGACTGCATTTCCATCTGCAATAGAGTTCATGTATTGATGCAGTTCTGTCACTTATGCAGTTGATTTTCAGACACGGCGGAATAATACAATCCCACTTTAATCTCATATTCATATCATCCAAACTTTTTTTTTCTCTGTTGTACTTTGGTTGTATAAATGAAGAAACTATTCAAGTTAAATAACATTGACGAGGGAGGAGTGGGATTGAAAATGCATATGGAGTGCATTTCTCAACACACTGCATTTGAACACCCTTTAAGGAACAACGGCGGATTTTATGAGACAGGTCTATACAATTTAAAGCCATAAGTGTCAAGAGAAAAGTTTAAATTTACTTGGGGATTATGCTAATACTATAACCCCACATCAAGAGCTTCACAGCGTCTTTTAAATGCAGCCGTTTTAATAGCCTTGAATCCTATTGGGGAGAAGGGTAATGGAATTCTAAGACGCACAAGACGTGTGAACCAAGTTATTTATTTTACTTTCGGGATTAATTCAGAAAGGGCTTAAAAAACTCAAGGCTTTATAAATCTTTACGGTATGAAGAAGGTCCCAAGATTTGAGCCGCTTAGCTTGTAGGTGGAGTTGATTCATAAGGACTTGGACCCTTTATTATGATACCCTTGGATGATAAAAATTGTGGAAAGTCTGCGTGAGACAGAGCGTATGTGTGTCTGCGTATTTCCTCCGAAATTCGTATCAAAGTCCGAAATCCCGAAAGCCCAAGTCTACACGGCTTATTGCTTTTACAAGGGAACAATTAAAACTGGGAGAACAATGGAGAAAGTCTGTTTAAGGGCCAAATCCATTTTCAGATGCAATCTTAATCATCACAAGGGGCTCAACTAAAAATACAAGAACTATGATCCAGCAATTCATTGAAATTCTTTGACAGTTTTGACACTTACGATTTTGAAAAATGTTTCCAATGTTTTTACTATTTCACGACGTTTCTTGATTTTATGATGTTTGCAAATAAACCCTAATCAAATAGGTTCACACTCTTCAATAAGTAAGTATGCAGTCATTAGAGGGTTCAGGACAATAATCATATGACCTAGTCAATCTACTGCCGAAACCTGGCCGGGTCTATGGCTGATTTTTTTTTCTAGGCGATGCCCGTTATAGCGGGTACCAATGGCTAGTGATCCTATAAGCCCTCGGAGGCTCGGAGTCAGTCTATAAATTCAAATTTTCCTCTAAAAAGTCAGCGAAATATCACGGGACTTTTTAATCTTGTTAACACCTCCTAATTGCCCGCTAACACCTCCAAACACGGGTGTTGACAGCTAGCTCACTGATAAGTTTTTGAAACTTATTCATCGATTGTTACAAACTCTGACCGCTTTATACTGTTTCTTTAATGTTTTATAGTGAAAAAGGTGCTTTTCAACATGTTCGTTATACGTTTAAGTAAACAACCGGGTAGAAACCAAGTAAATCGTTCAAATAGATTGAATTTAGGTAAACTCTATGAAAAACGATAATTATTTCTCTATCACAATGTAACAGGTCTTATCAAAGAGGGAAAAGTATTTTTTTAAACACATTTAATCCGATTTGGCTCATCCAATATATGTTTATTTTATAATACTAGTGTTTCTAGCACTTTTTTTTAAAGCATAGATTTTTTGTAGCACTAACGGGAGGTATGCACATCTAGATTCCTGAATTGATAAAGAACAGCCAATAATCCACTCTAAAACTGTCCATCGCCCTCTTATATACTAACATTTACAAACCAGACATACTTAAATTACTTATTTTAGGATCTTATGTAATTTAATGAAAATCCAACTTTTCATCGTTCCCATTTAATTGCATTAATTTTGCATTTTTTTATAAAAACTCCAATAACATTTTTTTAAACCCAAAGAGTTCCGAACACCATGAGTCATCCCCTTGTAGCCCAAGCCTCTCTGTTCTATGGCTGGAATAAATGGGTCTGGCTGCGCGGAGAGGGGAAAAAAAGTCAAGGGAAATTAGAGTGAGTCAGTTGGTGTTGGTAGTATGTGTGTGTTTAGCTATAGAGGCTACGACCAGATTCACTTGGCAACTTCAGCTCAATCCCTCCTCAGCCTCTGACTCTCCACCACATCAATTCAAAACACTCTCTGAGAACTTCTTTGAAATATACAAATCCTCGATTAAAATCCAGTGTCAAACTCTTGAAATAAAAAGTGTCAACACAATGGACCACGCCAGCCCCTCAGTCCGGTCTAAAATACCAAAGAACACAAAGAATATCAAACTATTCTTCACGTACTGGGTTATCGTGACTCCTTCCTGAAAATCACTTCTCTCTGTAGTAAATAAATATTTGTAGTTCATTTATTTACAAAACTCTTGAGTTAAGTCACAACAACACTCCTCCCTCCAGATTCATACTTGATCGTGTGTTGGTATCAATTATCAATTGCAATGGGCTTTTAATTGCATCTTCTGTTCACAACTGAATGTGGGAGAGTGTCCAAGAGTGAAGCCTGTGAAGAGGTCAGGGTTCAGTCCAAGTCGCTTGGGATCGTTCAGCAGGGACAACAGCGTTGGGTTTAATTGAGTCCTCTGAAATTAGGACTTGACAGCTGTGCATGGCCAACAGGACGGTGAGTTCACTAAGTTATTCAAATTATTGGCTTTGTTCAGCTTGTTTTATAAAAGTTTGTTTTTTTTTGCAAATTGTTTCAAACTCTGTATTATTTACTGTGCTATTTTAAAAGTTTGAAGTTTGAAGCTGGTTAATAGTTTTTAAACGTGGAGGTATGGATCCTTGAGTTTGGGTTTCAACAATTTGGCTTTCTTGGGAGCCAACTTGTTGTCGATAGTCCATACTGTTGTTAGGTTTTGGTAGTTAGAGTTAGTTAGAACTATTGCAAGTTGGAGTTAGTTGCGTAGAGTGATTTAAGGATTAGTTATAGTTTCATGATGATGTAGGTTATTGTTGATCGTCAGTTCGTATTCGTTAAAGTGTTGCTCTTGATTGGGAGTTGTCAATTGTTGACACTGCTTGTTTGCTACTGCAATGTAGAGGATTGTCAGTTGTAGTGTCAATATTTCGTTTTTAAAGTGGATATTTTGATTAGTTAGATTGTAATTTGCCATGTTTTGTGATTTGAAAACAGGTCTCCGTTGATCCATTGCCCAAGGTATGGAAGTGATGATATTTTGTCAAGGATTGTAAGCTCCAGCCGTTTATAAACAGTCGAGAATTTGGGTCAACGCAATTTTCATCAAAGGATTTGCATGGATGAGTAGGAACTGAGAATCAAAAATAGCATTTAACATCTAGCCTATAACCCCCACCATCAACCACGGCTACCAAACTCAAAGCCAGTTAACCAAGGAAGGATCTCATCTTCATTATCTCCTCGTTTTTCGACCCACGAACCGTAAACATTTATTTCTTATTCAATTTATTCACTTGAGTTTAATACTAAAAACAACCATAAACCCAAAGCTATGATTTGATTTATTGGCTCTTTCTAATAACGTGCTGTTTGATTTTATTACACCTAGCTCTCTCGCTCCTGGCTCCTGGTATGCCTTGGCAAAAATCAGTAGGTCTTCATTAAAAACGCTGAAAACCCCCGAGGAAGACAATATTTACAAATCTTCAGAGAAGCAACCTGATGGATGGATGTCTCTCAGGAAATTGCAACATGTTTTGAGTTTTGAGTTTCGAGTTGTCAACGGATTTGTTCTGAGTTTTGAACTTACTTAGATTTTTGAACAGTTTAAGATGTGTAAGAGTTTTTAAAGAGTTTTGGTGAACTTTGAAGAGAGGAAGAAGAGTAAAACTATATGATCAAAGAAATCCGAATTTGAAGTAGAATTAGTCATTAGTGGATGGATGACTGAAAGTAGCAAGTGTTGATATTAAACACGTCAAAGAGAACTGTAAAACTTTTAATGAACGTCGCGAGTGGAACAGATTACTAGATCTTAAGACTTAAAAGTATTGAAACTAGTATTTTCAGTATTTTGGTATTTTCACATCACCTTTTATACGAACCTTTTGCCCAGCTGTGTAAGAAACTCATTGTTTCTGCGCTGGGATAATATTTCCAAACGCTTAACTCACACGCTTCAGAAAACGAGGGAACCACTTTGGAACATAAGGAAATCAACAATCAGATTCTAGAAGAATCTACTCAATCAGCGCCCAAAAGAGAATTCGAAGACTCAACAAGACTAACGTTGCTCTACATGATTCTATATTTTCTACCAACTGTTTGAGAGATTCAACTTTTAAGGAAACGAAAAAAGTCTTACATTGTGGAATTCAATCCGTTTTTAATTACAAGCTAACAAGTAATTATTCGATCCAAACTCAGTCAAGATGTCTGAAAAGCTAAATCGCTCGGGGACGGTCCAAACCTCGTCTTCGGCTATTCAGTCAAAACCGGTGCCTATGAAATTATTCTCATCTTGGGAAGTGGACAGGACCCCACCGAATTGTATTCCGAGGTGAGTGTGTAATTACTTATACTCTTCACCCACTTGGCTTGCAAACTTTCTCCGATTCCCATCAATCATCCCTAATTCAATCACAATGAATCGGCCCTCATAATATAATTACCAATTTCCGAATCTACTGCGGAGTTCGCCCACTTCGTATAGGTAAAATTCATTTACTACATTTCATTTTATGGGCTTGAAACAACCAGTGGTGGTAGATGACAGTCCACAGAGTCTTGTGAAGATATAGATTAGATGTAACCCTAAAGTTCATCAGATTCTCTCAAAAGCTCAAAAGTGTATTGTAAAATTAATGATCACGAAGGCAGAACGATAAGTTGGGATTCTCCGTTCTATTTTTCTCTCAATTCATAACACGTGCATGAATTAAAGCTAATAAATTCAGGAATTCAATTAATTCAATCATCAAACTTATTTAGGCTTGTCTGGTTCTGGTAGAGCCTTCAATATAGTTAGGAAGGGCAGGTGCGGTAGTGTGGGTGTGTATAAGTGGGCTTTGTTGTTGCTTTCTACTACGTCTCAAAGTCTCAAGTTTCTTATGAAGTCTAGAGAAACGAGATGATTATAGTAAATATATTTGGATTCATCCAGTAAATTATTTATACCAATCACCAAGCCCAAAAGGGTATTTGCATTTAAGGCCCAACTCTACATAAGCAGTAGAACAACAAAAGAGTTAAAGAATATAAATGACCTTCAAAGGGCTAACTTATTATCATATCGTGGAAGTCATGTTTCGTATCACGTCTTCTGTGGTGGTAGGTATCACGGGTGGATGATCTACCATACCATCCTGGATATAGCAGAATGGCTCATGGAGAACGTGTGTGTAGGTTTATTCTGCGTTGTTGGCTTTTAATTTATGTCAATTTATTTTCATTTGTGGTCAGTTTGGGATCAAGTGATGACCCATCACCTTCTATATTCCTCTTTAACTATTATTTGTCAGTACTGCACTGAGTACTGACATTACTCACTGAATCCAGCTCGGGTATTATTCTCGTCAAAATGTCAAATGTAAATAGAGAGTGGGAAGAGTAGTCTGAATGACTATAGGGGGTAATTTATTTCTATGTACTGGTATTGTCCGCGTAAGATAATTACTAACCGCGACCAGGAAGAAGCCTCATGAATCCATGATGGACCATGATTCATAAAACTCTACGAGCATTCGTTTCTCTGAATTGTAGGACGCATTACACTAGAATGTAACGTATTATATAGTGAGTCGTAGGTGGAGTTGGGTCTGAATACTTGGAGAAGAGCTGTTATTCCGCTTGATGGTTGATGATTATGATAGATGACAAGAGATAGAAAAAGGGGATATCCACCATACAGTCTGTATATAGATCTGTGTTGTTGTGGGCATGTGGCATGTACGCGTTGGAACTGATTTGAATAATGGATTAGCACCCGATGATTAGCCGATGCTGAAATATGGAGGTATTGGTATTGGTAGACTGTGTTGTGTTGTTAAATTCATTGAACTGTCTCTACCCCGTCGGGTGAAAGGAATCGGAAGTGTATGAGTCTTGGAAAGAAGGTTGTTGATCCAGACTTGCCGATTCCCCAAGTAGTTTTAAGAATTCATGAACGAGATTTTGAGCAAGTTGTCAAGTGTTCAAGACTTGAAGGTGGGGAGGAGTGGTGGATCTGACTCACAACCTCCAGTCACTATCCTTTTCATTGGTAGTGCTCTGAAAGTGAAACGGTACTGATCGATACAGTAGATAGGTCTCTGATGGGTTGGAAAGTAGGAGTGTAAGTAAGTAAGAAGTATATTGTAAGAACAAGAACACAAAAGGGTTCCCCCTCGGGTTTTCTCTCTAGCTTTCTCTCTTGTTGTCCCAACTCACTCTCCCATAATAATCAGATGAAACCTTTGGGGATGAAACATTAAAACTGTAATGCTATGCACCAAAGCGGCTATTTTATCTTGGTCATTGGACTCTCTGTTTATGATATCATTGATATCCTGTTTGAGTATCAGTACAATTCAGCCTTTTCCTCTTGTTTAGCTGGAATATACAGGATGAGCTGGTTGGGCTTAATATGTGTGTGCAGAAGGGTTAGTTAGGGACGTGGATTATAGCCTTGGCTTGGTTATCTGATTAGAGGGATTAAAAATGTGAGTCGGGTGCATGTCCTTCAGTTCACGTGTAATTGTAAGGGACGTTTCATGGAGCGTTTTTCGCAGAGAGTTTCTCAAAATAGCAGTTGAATTTTAGTTGGCTGGAGTCATCGTAATGAGGGAAGGAATAATAGATGAAGAATGATTGATAGTGCATCCACCACTTTTTGCTTGGGATAAAGCGAGTAGTGGTTTTGTGAGGATTTAAAATTTTAATTACCACCAGGGGAGATTGATGCACATTTGGATATGACTGGTGGTGGTGGTGCTGCAAGGTTGCTGCTGTCATTTTAAACTGAAGCAGGGCCACTATGCCTGTTCTGTAGCCTTGTGCTTGTCAGAGTTAACTAGCTAAAACGGTGTGGGAATAAAAAATAGAAGTTCTTGGTATTGAAACGGAGGTTTGAACTAGTGTGTAGAGCTGTAGTAGTAGGGTAGGTTATTAATACATTTTAAAATTGCAGTTACATCAATGACATAACGATTAAGACTATTTATGTGGTTGGGTAATTCTCAGAAGTGGTTATAATTTTATAAACTGTTGGCTTGACTCTGGATTTTAGTATTCTATAGCCGGCTATAGGAATGTAGTGGGTCGGGTGGAAATCTGGAAATACATTCGGATGAAGCGGTAGAGCTATTTATCAGAACAATAAGAGAAGAGCACGTAGTATATAAAATATACATTCTAAATACTATTCCTAACTACTTTATGAGTTGTTGAGAATTTTTTTGGCAGATTATCGCTGCTATTTTTCGGATGCCAGGATAGGATGAGGATGAGATGTACACAGGTGGATGATGGTGAATAGTTGTGTTTGGTTCTATTCGTTTTTCTATAGTGTCAACTAGGTTGACTAGCTTTTTGGGATTTCGAACGGCAAAGGAAGCAGATGGAATGGCCTGGAAGGAAAAATTGGGAATAGAAATGTAGAGCAACTTTGTGATAGACGATCACATCATCTCATGAGTCAGTTTTAGTCATTAGTTTGGCTTGGGGCTGTGTGTGGAGGTTTAATTAAATTAATTGAATCTCTCTCACTCTGGTCACATTGAGATTAGATTGCTTGGCTTCTGTGAATGACTCCGACTCTCATGTAAAAGAGAGAGAGAGAGAGGAAGTTTCATTTATTAGAAGGACAATTGACTGAGGCTTCTTGATCCCCTTTGTATTTAAGTCGCTACTTGTTTACACTGGTCCCTGGTTGATGGTTGGTGGTATGGTGAGGATGATGTGCTATGACAGTTGAAAGTAATACTAGTAATAGTAAGGAAAAGGAGATGACTTCTCCAGTGGCAGTTTGTATTGAGAGGTTGAGATCCAGTTGGGTTGGAAGGTTCAAAGGTCGTTTGTGGGCTGGAGAGTCATTAATTTGACTTGTGAAACGGAAAATTGTATGGAAGAAAGCTGAGAGTTGTGTTCGTTATCAAGTTAAGGATTCATTAAAGTCGAGTTTAACATGAGCAAACAGATCCAGCTTTCATGAATAAGACGACGAGCTTAATAATAGAACTAGGAATTCAATAGGCAATGAAAGGAATTCCTCCATAGTCCATAATGTTTGTATATATAAATGCCAAAAGGAGTAAATGATATCAAAATATTTGCTATAGATATTTGAATATTTGATCCTCACATTCTTTCATGTCTTTTTGCTCAACTGTTTTCAGTTTTTCGAGGGGGTGGTTTGTTTAAAATAAAAATCGTAGGGAGTTGACGAGTTAAGAAGCTGCACGAGTTGGATGTAAACTTTTAGCAGAGCTCTGAGAGACAATTTGGCAATTTCTTGGGACATGCTGAGCAAATTAGTTCTATCCCTTTAAATGAGCTTAATTGATGGGAATCCCGTATGAACTAGACAGACTTGGTATGTAGAGTAAGAACGATTTAAAATGTAACAAGAACGAACGGTTAGGAATATTAGGATTTCAGAGTTAAATGTCTCAAAAGGTTGCTTAAAAGTTTCAGGATTGGAATTGGATGGAAGTTAAAAGTGATTAACTACGGGGTGATGGTAGTGCATCTTTCAGAGGTTAAAAGGATTGGCAATTGGCCGAATTAAGTAATTCATCATATGCCAAGCCAAGCTGATGGCCATTGCCTTCCATAAAAATACACGAGCTCAAAAGCCAAGACAGGGCAGGGAATAATTTACCCTTGTGTTTAAAGAGGGAGAGAGATTTAATATTTAACATGTTATCCATAGTTAACTAACGAGTAAGGAAACGGAAATAGTCTCTCATCATAGACAAGAGGAGAGAAGCTCTAGTCTCAAAGTAGTGAGGATTTAATTTCGGTATAATAAACCTTTTACTCGCACTTCACTTCATTATAAATTACATGACTCCCGACAGTCCAACTACAGACTCCCGGTTCCGAGAGCAAAGAGATGAACTGTATAGGAGGAGGGTATGTTGGAAGTACAAGGTGCTAGATTTTGGGCCTCTGATGAAATTATAAATGTTCAAAAGAGCTGAAAATGCTGGAAGACTGGCTTTACCAAGGCATTCAGCTATATAGAAGCTCTTGAAAGAGTCGTAGAAAAAAAGAAGCGGAGGGGATTTGCCATTGTTTAGTAGTGTCACTAGTCACTACTGTGCCTTCAAGTTTCGTTCAAAGGAATTAGAAGAATTTGGCGAGATGTATCTCGAGGATGGCGCCTGACCGTGATAGCCCCACTACTGACTGACTTTACGTAGTACGTTTTGGCCTAATGCCCGGAGAAAGGAATGGGATTCGTGAGCATAAAATCTGCGTAAACTGTGTAATGTAATAAATAAAAAGTTGGCCCCCTGGACATTAATGGGACAAGAGAGAAAGGACAGCCGCTGGTGGTGGTGGTTCGTGCTGGTACTTTGTGACCCTAGAGAAATGTAAAGAATTATACATTTTGGTCAGAGTCAAAGCTTCTGAAAGGGAAAGGAGATTTGCTCAAGAATCCAGAAGCTCTCGAGTCCCAAGTAACTTCAAAGAGAGTGAAAACAATGAAATATGTAGCTGAAGTAGATGGGGAAACGTGTGTAAAGAAAAATGTACGTCTTCTACTTGCGTCTTAATGTCTTTGATAGTTGACTACGGGGCTAAAAATACGCGAAGGAGCGTATTTCGGTGGTCGGGAAGCCGTTGCGTGACTCTGAGAATGGCAAGATGATGGATGTGTGTAGGAACTTGAATTAAAGCTTAAGGGCTCTCTCTCCTTCTTTGCAAATGTGGGAGAAATGTTAATATTAAATTATGTGAAGGATCTCATGTCTTCTTCATGTAGTGCGGCCAGGTGTAAGAGGGAAAAGAGGGAATTGCTTAGAATTGCTGAGAAATGCTAGTGAAACTGATGGATTTTTTTATTTGGATTTTTTCAGACTCTGCTCCCTGACATTAGTACGACTTGTGGTAATCCGGCCCTTACCGACAGCGGAAACGAGCTCTGTGATCATCGCAGTGAAGATGGCAGGGTCCCGAAGGACGCTCCGGTCCAATGAGATTCCTATAGCTGAGAATGGACTCATCAATACTGACTTGGAGCTACACTTTTCTCTTCAGGTATGTCCTAAGTCCTAGAGGGAGGATGATACTAATAAGATGAGCTGAGAGGAGTACTAATGACGAGAGAAGTAATTTGAGAGGATGAGAGGAAAAGCACTTAATCTGGTTTGATTTTATTTTTTATGTGATTTAGTACCCTCATTTTCTAAAACGAGAGGAGAACCGGCTGCTAATCATGCTCCAGAGGAGAAAAAAGTACAAAAACCGAACGATTCTGGGGTACAAGACTTTAGCGGAGGGGACAATCGATATGGCAATGGTAAGTTTACTCCCTCATGCAATGAATATGAATTGGGATTGCTGGATGAATGAAAACAAGTGGGGGATGTCGTTGAACATGTATAAGTCTTTGTGTGCTCTGGCAAGTAAATTGTGCTAATTTTTTTTGTCCAATGTTTGAAGGTACTTCAGAGAAGCTATTTGGATCTAGAGTTAGGGCTCTTTGCCCCTGATGGGGGTAATAAGGAGAATAATGGCCCCACTGCAAGGTTGACAATCATGGGCATTGCTTCACAGCCCGTCGACGAGTTGGAAGGAGATCGGAACAAAGGGAAACAAGGTATTAGGAGTTTGGTGATTTACATGGGAATTTAACTCTGGGCTGTGGAGGCTTGTCTTTCGAATTTTTTTCTCGCCGAAAACTGTATTTCTTGTTAATATCACAACGTGTTGACTATGCCCCTGAACCTTTTCGCTCATGACCTGGGATGGGTTATATGTAAATTTTTTAAAAGCTTTCTTCTCTATATAATAACTGAATCCTCTCTTGAATTGTACATATTAGTTGAATCATCACTTTACCCTGATGTAATCTTTCGTAATTCTGAAGGCTTTTTAAAGACCGTTTCTGAGTTCTCTCTCAAATGACGATTGTCCCTATTCACTTGGTGGATGCACTTTGTTCGGTGATCCGGAACGTTGTTGTTTTTACCAGTAACTTTTGACTGACTTAGCAAACCACTTTGCCTGTACTTGTTTTTGATGCACTTGGGTCGTTAGAACCTTAATAACCTAGATATAGCTGGTCGGTATTATCCAAATCCCTAACCTGTCTGCTCTGCACCTCTCTTTCTCTGTGTCTCTTTCAAAAGCTTCTGGGTTGCGGCGTCAGTTGTCTTCACCTCTGAACCCTCCCGGTGAATCTACAGGGAAAGGCCGCACTACTGCTCACGATTTCTCGGACGAAGAAGACGATTTTTCATCCCATTCCAGTGACTCCCCTCCCGATGAAGTTATTATTCGGAAGAATTCCAAATCCCACCCCCACAATAAGGTAAGTATCGTGATAAGTATGAGTTGAAGGTGTTTAAATGTAATTCGGAAAGTATGGAAAGTTAAATTCATTGTTTATGCTCATTAGAACCTCAAGCAGAAAATAGTCAATCTTCTTAAGAAGTTCAAGCAGACAGAAGAAGGGCACAGAAGTGAAGCAAAAAGTGGTGGACCTGTTGCAGATATTGATGAACTTTTCGATGAGTTGGAAGGATTGTCGGATTCTGAACCAGATGCTGACACTTTGTCGGTAGGTTCATTTCCTAAGCCGGTTCTCCCTCCATTCTTCGCCTCCTCGAAGTCTCTAGTCCAGTACAGTAAGTAAAAAGTATTTCTCAGAATTTTTAATCTCATGCTAAGGGATATTTAATTTTAATTGTATTGATTAACAATAGTTGATACCATTCCCGAGAAGAGTACAATGACTTCAGATGAGCAAAAAGATTCAGATTCTTGGACAGAGGATCAACAGTCGGGAGGATCGCCCAAATTACATATGAAATCTCCTGGAGCTACCCCTTGTGTGATTTCTTCGATTCAGTCACCATTTGCTTTCGTATCAGAGAAGCCTAAGTTGGGTTCTATTACGGATCAGTTGTCAAAGATTCTCCCTCCTGATGATGGGTTCCCCGATCTCATTGTCTTCGTGTCGTTAGAAAATATAGGGGCTGGAATATTCACTGCCCTTGCCAAATGCAATGTAAAAGTGCTAGGGATCGACTCGGAGTCTGACATTCGTGTTGCATTGCCACACATTGTTGGAAAAGTTCAGAAATTCTGCAATAATAATGCAAAAACTCCACCTCCACTCACTATCGTTGTCGTTGGAACGGACTCTTTCTTGAGCGCTGTAACGAAAAACTACGTAACTCAGCTTTCTACTCGTCCACATGATTGGCAGAACTATTTCTCATTCCTTTATGCCCCATTTACAAGTAGGTTCTGGATAAAACAATTATCTTTCGGAAATGTATTTATTAGAGGTCCGGTAACAATAATATTTTCATTTATTACAGCTGGTGGTTCAGTATGGCGACTGCTGTGCCAAAGTGATCCCCAGTACGGACATAACTTCAATGACCTAACAGAAAGAGGCAATGCAGAAGAAATGGCTTTGAGAGTGATATCATACGCAACTTTAGCGAAAGAGAGAAGGCACATAGTTCACTTGCCCATTGCAGAGGCTATGATTACCTATAAGGAGAGTGACGAATCTTCCCAAGTCTTCGTCCCCTTCATTAGTGAAGTAAGGCTCAATGTCGGCTACTATTCCGTGTCGATGGATCATCAACTAGAGCCTGGAGACTTATCGTCCTCTCCACCATCTCCCCCTCACTCACCCAGAGAAGAACCGCTGGAGCTGCAGGTTGATTACTGGAAAGGAACTGTCAAGTCTTCTGTAAAAGCTTTTTTCAGAACCCTGACCATCCAACGTACTCAGGAGAACTCCCTTTCTGTCACCTACATACTAAAGGAACAGAAGAAGCAAAAGAGTGAGTGATTTATATTATATGCAAAAATTTCGGTCTAATCGATCCATTAGATTCCTTGTTGGCAAAATTGATTTATGTTCATTAATTTCTAGTCATGAGACTTGGGAAGAAGAAGGATCGCGAGTCTGATGTGAAAAACCAAAGTATGGATGGAATCTCAAGACTGGTCTGTCTTGCAAAGTCTCAAGCTCCTATCAAACGTAAGAGAAATAAGATTTGAAACTAAGGGAATTCTTACTAACGCAATGTTTTTTTAAAACAGTGTACGTAGACGGTGCAGAGTGGCCAGCAGTAAAGTTCTTTCAAGTCTCAGCCCAGTGGCAAAGTCAAGTAAAAAATCTACCGCTCCTAGTTTCAGCCATGAGTAAAGGGGAAAGTGTGTAGAAAAGTTTTAGATGATCTTTGTAGTCGTGTAGACAATAAATGCCAGAAATTGAGCCGAGCGAAAGAATTAGTGTAGCATGCTATCTTCGGCTCCGTGTCTTCCTCCAAAATTCTAGTCTGCTCATAAGAGAGATATTGTAATGTGTATTCTGCTATTATTTCTACGTGCTGAGATTACAAAAAACCCTTTTAGAGCAAGTGACGATGTTATAATGTATGAACCCAAATTCTACTCGAATAAAGAATTGGTGTTGTACATGTCTCTAGAGTTCATTCTGTCCTTCGTGCTCCATGTAAAGCATATAAATTGTAATAGCGCTTATCAGACTATCAGATGAAAACAAATTCAACACCATCAGCCTTATTTGACACTACAAATCAATTAACATCACTTTTATTTTATTCTTTCCAAGACAGATGATTACAAACTCAACTAATAGTATAATACTGTTTCATATGAACAATTTGCCGACAATCGTTTCATACAGTTGAGGTAACTAGCGTTTTCTGTTTTTAAACCCTTCTTAAGTAGGTTGAGTAATTATCGATGAGCGGCAAGTGCAGGATGCGAACTAACATGAGGATAACGGGTGGCGAGAGAGTCTCAGTCCACCAAATCTGACGAACATTTATAAAGTTTATTAAAGACGTGAGAATAGCTTATCCCTGACCTATCACCTTTCAACCACCGGATAGCAGACTAGAAGAAAAGACTCATTGCAGTCTGAGTGAATATCATTCCTGCAAAGTACGGGAATTTCCCTTGCAATTGCTCGACGGTTCGAGAGCCATCAATGATAAATTGTACTACCCTGTTTGCTTTGGATTCGTCGTAATTTTTTATCTACTAAAAACTAATAAGAACTAATATTGCTAATTGAAAAAATTATCTATTCGGGTATTTCGGGTTCGGGAACATGTGCCAGATTTGATGATACCTATAGTAATACTAATTCATATATTCGTAGTAAATCTATTATATCAGACAGTTTGGGTTTACAGAGCACTATCCTGTTTTTCGCTGTTGGGTAACATATCACAATGATTAAAAGGAGAGACATTGGTACTAGAGCCAACTCCACTATCCAATTTTACTGGAGCACCTTTCGTGGCCTCTTCATCAAGTAAAGACGCTTCACCACGGCTCAAGTCCAATTTTAATCGGTCTCTGGTATGCCTTAGTTCTCCAAGTGTTGATGGCTGGAATACGAATGGCTCGCTGGAACCTCGAACTAGGAAGGTTTCATCCTCTGGAAATTGAAGACAAAAACTCATTTCGACTCTTAAAATTGTTTAATTTCTGCTTTACGTGTATCTAGAGGTAAGCTTACCAACACCAGATATCCTGTAAACATCCATGGGGTCGGCTTTAGGGGTGACTTCTTCATCCCAGTCTTCATTGTTGATTTCGGCATCCTCTAAATCTTCTTGTGTCATCTCCCAGTCTAGAAAATCAAGACCTTTTTTCGATTAAAATAATATAAAGATATCATTCATAACACATGGAGCAAAACAAAATAAAAGCATTCTACCTAATGAACTGGATATCGGAGGAAATGTAGGTTTAGAAGTGCGGTGCAATCTAGCTTCCTCCTCAGAGTCGATGATAGGAGGTGGTGGAGGATATTCATAGACCAACTGAGGCTTTTTACGTTCGAAAGAGACCGACTTTTTTAGACTAGATTTTGGCTGTGCCGGATTAGTTTCTGCGGGTGACTTCATTGCGGGCCGTGCAGGGGCTAAGCTTTGATTCCATTTTGAAGGCACAAAATCCGTACATATACCTGCACCACCTTCAGCGTCTCCATCACTTTCTTCGCCCATTTCAGTCTTATCTGATCCATATTTGAAGTGAAACCCTTCCTGTGATAACATACGCTCTTTCGAATCATTTATGTCCCACTTCTGAACTGCCGTTCCATTATTAGATTCATCTCCTAATGAGTCAACTTTGGTGGTCGTCCCAGACTCATCTCTTAAGAAACCTAACTTGACTGCCTTCTTTGGACTGTTGGTCATATCTCGAGTGTTTTGGACGACTTTCTCTGGTGCTGTAACATCTTCCAAGTCGTGAAGAACTAAGCTACCCAATTCTTCGTCAGCAGCTTCGATATCTTCTGCGAATTTGTCCCCTTGCATTTTGTACTCTTCATCTGTGATAAAAAGCACAAAATACCATATGAAATCCCAGCATTAATACAAACAAAACCTAAGACTAAAAAAAATCAAACATACCTCCGAAAAGGCTTTCTCGGAATAGCGATCGGGTGCTGATAGCTGCATTCTGAACTGACTGAAGCTGCTGATTCCAAAACTCTCCCACATCCTCTAATTCGTTAATCACTGCAGGCTTTACAGCTTCGGCAGTTGATAAAGTAGATCCCTGTTCTAACGGTACTGTGTCACGGTTTGAAATTACATCCCATGAAGTCGAATTTAAATTTCCGCTAGTAGTAGAATTAATAACGTCCCATGAATCACCTGCTAGTGCAAAAGGATTTGCTGTACCGTTCGCTGGTGTACAATTATCATCGGAATCAGTTTCTTCGACAAATAGAGTACGACGGGTAGGAGGAACGAATTTCGGAGATGGATCCTTCATTGGCATATTTGATATTGGACGAGGCGTTAGACTCATTGCACCCCCGTTCGAAACGTGCCCAAGAATCGTCATGTCTGCACCAAAAGGGCTATGATTAGAATTACACTTGTCAAGAACAGAAATTGTTCCATTTTTAACAGAATTCACAGTGTGGGGATGGAAATTTTGGATTGCATAACTGGACTCCGAGCTATCATAAAAACGTGAGTCATCGTCGTCTCTTTCTTGCAATGTACTGGAGAACTCATCTAGTTGAGTCGTGACTCCTTGAAAAGCCTCCAATCCGAGGTCGTCACTTGCTCCCACCAAAATGCTGCTTATTCTATTAAAAACATTTTTTCAATGATCAGCGTAATGTAACAAATTAAAAACTAAGCTTACAGTTCTCCTGGAGTTGATCCCATTCTACCAAGCTTCAAACTAATAGGACTTATATTGCAGGTTGTGTCGAAGGTTGTTTCCGGAGTTTCGAAAACATCTTCAAATAAATCCTGAGTTAATGCTTCTTTTGGTAAAGGGGACGAGTCTGACCTCTTGGGAGTGCTGGTATGACGTCGCCCTGAATTGACTCCATTTCTATATTCAGGAACGATATTGTCATTCAAAGGGAAGGGGATTTTTTTGTTTCCTTGAGATTTTTTTGATGGTTCAGAAAGAGAAGGATTTTGGTTAGGTGTAATTTTATATTGTTTGACAGGGGTGGGTTGAATTACTCCGATTTTAATTCCAGGATTAGATGTTGATTGAACGAACTTTGAAGACAAAATATTGTTGTCTGTGGGCTTTTCTACAGTGGAAGGTTTTGATTTGTAAATTGGACTAGAGCTGATGGATCCGTTTGAAGTGAAGGAATTAAGTGCTGTTTCACTTGAAGACTTTCGGAGGCTGTTAGAACTTTCCGAAACTCCAGCTTCATACGCTGTTGTGTCGTTGCTAACGGAAAAATTGGAAACAGTCTTCGAGATATAGGGCAGACTGTCTGTATCTAGGTCACTTGGCTCCACATGAGTTAGTACCATTAAATCTTGAACGCTGTGAGACTTTTCCAATACCTGTATATGATCAAGTAAATTAATTAAGAAACCAAACACATTGTGAAATTAATTGTTTGTACATCTGTATATTAAATGCTTACCTTATTGGCAATGTCTCCTCGCTCTAGTCCCTTCAGCCACTGATCGTCTTCAATATCTAAAGACGGGAACAATTCCAACTCCAACACTTCCTGGTCTTTAGGTTTTGCAACCGTACTACTGGTCTCTAATGAACTTGCTTCAACAGTGGTTCTCCTAGAAATTTCAAAACTACGGTCTTCCATTGATGGATCCCTCTTATTCCCTTCTAGAATTCCCATAAAGCTCACACTCTTTTTTCTTCGCTTGTCGTCCTCCAGACTACTAGACGATGGCCTTCCAAGTTGCTCCCACTTGGAATCAAATTCGTCTCGAGGAGGAGATTTAATTAAGGGCATGCTGCTGAGTAAGAACTGTAATTTAGCTACCAACGAAGAAAAAGTTGGTCTTAACCCTGGATCCGTTTTCCAACAGGAACTCATGATTTCATATAATTCTTCCTTCATAGGAATGTACGGTAATGTTGGCTGCCCAAGAAAGTAATTCTTATCCGCAATAACTCTTGAAATTACGTCTTCATCACTCAACTCGAAATACGGGAGCTTGGCGAATTCTATGATTTCCCATAGGACAACTGCAAACGTCCAAATGTTTGCAGACTTTGTAACCTTTTAAAAACATCAAATTTTTTAAACCAACATTTTTCGGCTTTAAAATATTAAAATACAAAAACATTAATACCTTAAGTGTTTGAATAGTACTTATTGTACAATGCAGAGTTTCAGGAGCTGCCCAACGAAGCGGAATAGCCATGTTGTTATTCCAATAGTAGTCATCTTTAAAAATTTGTGTTCCAAGTCCATAGTCTCCAATGATAATACGACCTTCACTTCCTACTAGACAATTACGAGCTGCCAAATCATGATGGATAAAATCGGCTGATGTCATCCATTCAAGTCCTTTTGCGATATCTAATAACAAATAAAATTTTCCAATTGAACAATTTCATCTTTTAACTTGCAAAGGAATATTCTATAAAATAAAAGTCAAAGCTACCTAAAGCCATCCGTAATAAAGCTCCTTGATTGCTAAGCATTTCAGCACGTGTGACGTTAGCAATCAAATAAGATTTCAGATCCCCTTGTGGACAATGGTCCATAATCAGAAGAAAAGGCAATTTTTCAATAGAGTGTCCAAGTAGCTTTAGAATATTTCCATGGTTGGCATCACGGTACAACCTGGACTCATCCAAGAACCTCATTTGTTCTATACCGCTGGCATCCTCTCTTAACACTTTTACTAATACTTTTATTTTCCTCGCAAAAGGCACAATGTCTCTCGCCTCTGCTTCAATAACCTGGAAAAATTAATTTAATTAAAAAAATTAAAAGGTTTTAAGGTTTAGTCTTTCAAAAAACACAATATTCAATCAAAAGGTAATGAAATATGAAATCAATAGATGTATCAATCTGGCAAAATATGACATTGTAAAAAGAGATAAAATTGACTTCAATTCTTATAACTAAATCGGAACTAACTACGGTTGTAAACCAAGTTACGTTTTTTCTACAATACTTGTTTTAATTATGTGTTGAAATCGGCAAGACAATAAAGGTAATGTTCAATGTTGATACCAAAATAGAACTAGAAGCTATATATTTTAATGAAAATATGGGATTAAAATACTTACCTGCCCAAACCATCCTCTCCCAATTTCTTTGACATATTCTATACTTCCACGCGGAAAATTTCGATATGATTCATCTAAAAAAGTATAAATTTAAACACTCAGATATGCGCACAATTATTCGGCTCTCTCTGGATTATCAAAACTATAATTTCCTTGGACCAACAAACTAAAACACAATCCGTAGAATTATTTGCAATCTTTAAGGGCTTACCAAACCAATCATGAGCGTATAGGTCCGAATCATCCGAAGCGAATGGAATTACAGATGGTAAACTTTTTTGTGAATGGGACTTTCTAGGTCCATCACCCATACTTCCTTGTCCGGCTGGAGTGTTGTTATTGGATTGGTTAGACAATGGCGTGAGGTCATGAATCGTTGGCAAGGGCTCAAAAACCACAGGGTCCAATTCCAAAGCCCGAACATCGATTTGGGACAGAGGAGTCATCATGGTCATAGTAGCTCCTTCTGCAACAGGGTTCTCGAAACTCATCGGCGTATTTTGACGAGTTCGACCAAACCACTACGTTAAACAATGACATACATTTTGACTTAGCTTAACATGTTGACAAAAAGGTAACCTTATAAATATTAATTGATTTACATGAATTTCTGGAAGCCCACAGCATCCTCCAGCCCCGCAAGTAAAAACCAGCAGAACAAGGGTCAAAAGTGAACCCACGGAAAGAACAGTAATATAAATCCACGAAATGTCCCCATCACTCTGGAGGATTCCATCTAAAATAGAAAATTAAATTACTACTCGGTTTAATTTTGAAACTTTCGACTTTACAGATCAAACAAGCCATTCCATATCACTCACCCTCACTGACAGGGAAGGCCCAGACTCCTTGGTACAATAGTAATATCTTAATTACCAAGACTAGCTGCGTGTAGCAAATTACAGAGCCCACTTTTCTCCGGTAAAGAGATGCCATTTTAGCGTCGACTGTCCAACTAAATAAACGCCTTCCGAGTTGTCATCAACAGGAAGGGAACGGTTGAAATGTGATTGACAGCCAGATCCCAAGATACATAATCCCTCAGACGGATCCCCACATCTTACCAACTCCTTTTTCCTTTCTTATGGAACGACGACCAACAACCAAATCCGCTTTGACTCCCTACTACCAATTTTTTTTAAGAAGGTAGTGACGGCGGTGGTATGGTATGGTGTATGGCTAACCTTTGTCAAGACACGTGAATGTATTGAACATTAGGAAGCCTTTGTGTCAAAGTCAATTGATTGACAAGAGATAAGTTTTGGCTGATAAGTATATTAAGGATATTTTAATTATTTATCTTACTGATAAGATTAAGTACATGAACGATTCACAAATATATCAACAGCTCCACTGTCCACTCCATCTCTATGCTCTAAAATATTGGTATTTTACGGCTTACGGAAATACCCTAGAGGTGATTCCTACAAAATGCTTGCAGGGTGATGCTGAGGAAATTACGAGAATTTACACATTTCCTAACTTTTGAATTTTCATATGATTTTTCATGAAAATTCAATGCCAGAGTGATTACACAAATTTTTTGACAAACCATTCATAAAAGAATTAATTTTAAATTGCCCACGCTTTCCCTACAAACCTGATTCAGAAGGATTAGTCATCCGTCAACAAACATTGACGCAAGTTTCTCTCTATGTCTTTTTATTATTTTTGTCTCACTTATCCCCTTTAATTTCCTCATTTATTTATTTTGGGGAATTACAAAACACGTGCCGATTATCAAACTCATGGAAATCGATAAACTCGTCGAAATCCCTATTGTACAGTAATAGTATTATTAATACTGATGGAAAAATTCACCAGGAACTCTTAACAAGGTAAACAAAGCAACGAAAAAACGTCCGTGTATGTTGTCCCTTGTCCCAAGCCCATAGGTCATTCTTAACATTTATTACCCAAATAAGTTTCGAAATTGGAATAGACTTGTACTAATAATATTCTTGTTCAATGAATTTCAGATATTCGTCTTAACTAACATCTTGGATCTTGGGACATCAATTGCCACCTCATTGGTTTCGGTAGAAGTCTACGATGTCGACAACAAACGAACAAGCTCCTTCAGCGTCACCTTCACAATCCCCAGCAAACGTAGCAGGTGATTTAGCACGAGAAGAGGCAGAGTTAGAAAGACAGCTAGTCGTTTTTGGAGAAGATTTAGGCAATATCCCATGTTTCAGAAATAGTTTTCTCTACGGATTAACCGGAGGAATCGGTACTGGATTAACTTACTTTGCCTTAACTAGTCGAATACCCGGGGCAACGAAGTTCGGATTTTATTCATATGTAGCAATCACTAGTGGGTACTGGTTTACCTGTCGGTACAACTATTCCGCAACCAAGTTTCGTTATACTCAGCTTAAGTATGCTATGCAGCAGAATTCCATGCGTGAAGGAACGGCACAGGATATTTCTAAAGTTCTAAAGAATGATTCTGATAAAGTGTGAGTGAGTTTGAGTTTGGGATTACAAATCAAATCTATTGTTAGTAACTTAGCCAGTATACAGAGCAATTCCGCTCTATAAAGACCTTCATGTTTATTCACCACTAATTAAGCCATTCTACCCGTGTAGATAGATATAAAGGTTAGAAACCCTATTCTTTTAAGAAACCATGTGTAGTAACAGAAATTAAATTAAATTGGCGTGCGATAACCAGATAAGTTTTGTCTTCTTAAATCTATTCGTATTTGTAGGAACATCTCTTGATCTCTTAATATAAGTATCGGATTACAGTCAAAGACATTGACCAATTTAAGTGGATAAATTGTACGTGAAGGGTTTAAAATTTTAATAACAGATCAAAAGCGCCCGGTTCAAAAAAAATCACGACGGAAATTCTTGGGTAGAGGCATTTTTGTATGCTTCAGTCAATCGACATTTTTTCAGCTTCTGCCTCGGCTACTTCGCATCGGACAGGTTCCATTTTTTCACCTTCAGGGAGTTCCAGAATTCGGGGTCCATATAAAAGAACATACGCCGTATGCCAATCTCCACCTCCTGACAACTTCAGAATGTCATCTGATGTTACTGGGTTCACATTGTCATCATCACACATAAGCCATATATCATCCTTATGTTTCACCCAGGCTACGTAATGCCCGGAAGATGATGTTCGGCCCTTGTGAGTCAGCACAGCTTGTAACTCGTACATTCCAGAATTGTTCGATCCTAAATCTGAAAATTAAAAATCAACTAATCTATAAAATGTTTAGTATCATTTAGAACGACATGTTGAATTTAATTAAAAGCCACCGAACCATCTTCGAAGCTGTAAGGAACAACATTCCCAGACTTCTTTTCACTTTCTTTCGTTTCTTTTATCGTAAGCTTTTTTTCAGTTTCCAAATCTTCCAGTTCCTTAAACTTATTCCGCATGGGTAGAAGCTTTTCCTGAAGTCGCTTCGTGCAAAGATCATGAGCATCAAAAGACATTGGAAACTTAATATCTTTCAAAACCTTTGCGTTTGTTCCCCCATTAGCCTTATAAAAGAACCGGACCATTTGCACGCTCAAGAAGGCCGGAAGGCGGTCAATCTTAGACGTTTTGGTGTAAACAGCATCTCTTCCAAGGGACGGTGAGTTCTTTGTGATTTTTTCACCAAGTTTGCCCGCTAACCCAGAATACATGAACTTCACACCTTCATTAATGAAACAACTCAACTGAAGAAAGCTTTCCTGAGTTGTCGTAACTTCCTCTGCATCAGCTTCTTCACATTTCATCTCGACGGAAAACTTTCCACCAAAGTACTGGTCGATCACTGAAGAGTATTTACTAGCTCTATCTTCCACAGCGGGAAGCTTCTGCTGCATCATCCGAACCATTTCAGTCCAAAGTCTAGAAATACAATCGAGATTAAATTTAACTTACAAATTATTATGCATACGAATCCAGTTGGATTGATTAGATCAAGTCCAATTTGTGTCTACGAGAAAAGGTACGTGATTCGATCAAGGATGACTTAATTTCGAAATCAAGACTTTTCTTACTCGTTTGCGTCCTGTTGCATCCATACTCCACCTTCTCCCCTTTCGGAAAACCGAGGGAAAGCAGTATGCAGAGTTTGCAGCAGAATTAGAGGAGGTATCGCAACTCCCTTGTCCATCGCAAGGTACAAATCCCTAAGGGCTGCCGTTATAGATTCAGCCCCACCTGCAGCCACTCCACCAGCATACTTTCTCAAAGACTCTGTCAAAGCAGGAACCGTTTTCAAACACTGGATTGTGGCATTCATATAACAGGTATTTCCTAGATTCGCAAGTCCTAGCGGAAGTTCCATCTTCGATAAGGTCCAAAATAAAAAAAATATTTCTCTTACTCGTACATTGAAAAACTACTTATTCTGGAAATAACAACAACCACTTACAGCAGTTGCAAGCTCAGTTTCATTCATATCTTCAAGAAACTTGATTTTCTCCGGAGGTGGAACAGATATATCTTCCTCCTTGGAGCCCATAAGTAAAATCGTAGCTTTATCTGTCGCCGGAAAGTTCGTCCAGGAGTCTCCTAAGGTTTTACCTTTCACCATAACCTAAAATTAACAACAATAAGCAAGAATTAATTATTCATCTATTTCTATCAATTTATAATTCGAATATCTACATATTATGGATTACTGAGTACTTTGTAAAATATCAGTATTTAATTTGACTGATAACCAGCTACCAAACTACTAACATACCTTTTGTCGCTCTGGTAGGACCCCAGTAAGGGCATAAAGTTGAGCTTTGAAGACCATAGGGTCCTCCTCCGTGTTGCAATCAACCTCCTTGTAGGACTCTCGACCCCATTTCACGTTTACTGAAAGTTTCGAATTCAAGCCTTATTATTTCATACTTTCCATTCATTCCTTTATATTATCTTTGAGTTTGACAATCAAATTTGTCCTGATGAATTGCTCGCTATCCTCACCTTGAAAAGCCGGCATGGTTAAAGGCAGTCACAGGAAAGGGCAGCCAAACGGTACTGAGTAACTTCTCTTAACTCTTCAAAGGATTCTCTCGCAAAATGCAAAATAGCACTAGACTAATGCCAGTAAAAACTTAATTAATTAATTAGATTACCACGCGGGACACAGTTAATTTATTTCTCGTAAACTAGTCGACAGTTTAAATAGAGGATGAATGAACTGACACTTTTTATGCTTTTCAGGTAGTGAAGATGACCCCACACTAATTTAAATTACACGCGGAATTGATAACATTTTGTCGCAGACTTTAGCTTTACTAATGTTGATACTTTTAAATTGTCGTCATTGTTCGCTGTATTCAAGGTAGTTGCTCGATTACTAGTCAGTCAGAGTCAGCATTGGTATTTGGTAAATATGTGTTCTTTTTTAATCTTTAAACTAAAAATTGTCTTTTATTGTTTGCAATCCCAATGAAATCTTATAATGTAAAGGGAACATTCCTCAGACTTACTTCCGACGAAGCGAGTCTTAAAATGAAGCTTAATAAAAACTGCAGATTATTTTTTTATGCATTTTGACTTATATGTATGCTAGTTATTCTGCGATTTTTTTATACTTGTAAACTTTAGAGTTTAGAAGTAACTTACAATTTCACGAAACGAATACCTATACATTTTTATAATTAATATTGAATCTCAATATTTATTTTTAACGGTTTTCAATTTCAGTTTAACCAAAAAAATACGCTATTGACTATTAATGAATGAGCACATACACATGTCGGTAATTAATGCGTTCAAACAAAAATTTACAAAGATGCAACCCTTGACCTCATATATGTCTAGATGTTAATTGTGTCTGGTGGATAAATTTTTCATAAAATAAAGGGAATTTTTAGACCTGGTGGTCAAAGCAGTATTTCAAAACTAAAAAAATTACCATACAAAATAATCTCAAAGATTTAAACTTATAAACAGTCAATCTAATTGTAAGCTCTAAAACAAGTCTCTAAAAACAAAACCAAACTTATGCTTCTGTCAGCTAATTTATTTGTATGGCTAACCTATAAGAATCAGCTGAATATGATCTGCATGTCTCCCTATTTTGATAACACTAAATCCCAGTAACGCGTCATTTTTATATAACATACGAACTCGTAAATAAACCGGCTTATGCAGGAATAGAAAACGCAGGTTATGTATTTTGTTTTTACATAATCGACATAATACTTAACCTATTACGATTAATAAAGGAAACTCGACAGACAGGGTAAAGGTGCTTGATTATTTAGCTGGCAATTAAATTGGCACGTTCACAGATAACTTATGGGAAAATAATGCTTTTAGTGCAGTGTGACTTTTATCCTTTTTTATGCCTTTTGGGATTCTTAATAATCCTGATCCTCATAGGCTTTAGTACGCAATAGAAATATGGATTTTATCATTCAATTCAGTAGACGCATTACAAAGTCCTTTTTAGATGGGATTTTGGGGGAAAATTTCACATTCTAACTGCTCTCATTAAATATAATGCTCGAATAGAGGTACCCACACTAACAATTTAAAATGCAGTATATCCATATAGGACACCCATGCGGGTATCAAGGAATCCAATTGCTCACTCCTTCTTAATTTTATTTACTACAACCTCTTTTAATGAAAAGTGAAATGAAATGAAAGTGAATCGTCCATCACAATTTGGCTCATTACTTAATCAAGAGCTGCACTCTTGACAGAGCCAGAAGATTCTCGACGATGGAACTGATACGTATTGGACTTTTTCTAATAAGAATAATCAAATGCCATATCCCTTATCATCCATCAATCACCCTCATCATGATTATAACATAACATAAAAAACAGCTTTGATGGATCGGTATTATCTATTGTATTTAACATTTATTCTTGCTGTCATTAATCAGGAGTAGTAGGTACTCGTAGCTCTGTATGATGCATCCCTATGCGTTTCCTATCGGTGGTCACCGTTTGAGTAGACTCCCAATAAGTTACAGATTTCCCTGAGACACTACAAAAGGTTGAGGAGAGGGAACCCTTATTAACAATGGTACTGATGATGATACAATAGAAGATAAATAAATGTCCTTCTTATCTCAACAATCTATAACAAGGAACAAAGGACAAGGATTCCTTACTCTGTATACCACGCATAGTACCGTACGTACCACCACTGACACTCTCTGCAGGCTCTTGGCTCTGACCACTTTCTCTTTCTTCAATGAACTTGTTCTCATGGTGGGGCTCTTGTGTGTGATTGTTACATTATTATGCAGATGGATTATTATATTATCCTATTGTTATGGGATTATCTTATCATTCACACACATACACACACATTATGAAAATATAAAGCAACCCATTGTAGTTTAAAAAAAATCATAAATCCACATCCTCTCTCCACCCTCTACAATTCACTTACAATTCACTACGATCTTCGAAAAATGCCGGAATACATTCATAACAACTACAACTACAACTACGGGCTAATTATGCGATTTTTATGACCCGACGAGCTTATTAGATAAGAGATTAGCTCTCTCATCTCCTATATCCCCAATGCATAATAACTTCATGATTATTCTGCGTAGGTAATACCATAACGAGGTGTAACGACTCTATCGTCTTCCTCAGATTATAAATTACGACTCTATTTAGCTTTTGCAGTTTTTGAGTTTACAATTTTTTACCATTTCCCATTGGACTCCCCAATCTACTTGACATGAGACATTTTAGCCCTTTTGTGAGCAGAATTAAATTCCTCACGCCTCAAGTGAATAATGCCGATGGGTTCGGACGGGAGAAAGTATTTTAAGGAAGACAAGACAATCTAGACGATCCTGTAATAACATAACATAGCATAATAATTTTTTTCAGTCAGGATGGTCCTTTCGAAAAAAAAATTAGCTATAGATGCAGAAGGATGGCTTGGGCAGGGAGGTATGATGAAATAGCTCAAGCTTATAGAAATGCTCTGTGTCCTAAGGTGTTCTGTAATCGTTGTTTGTAGGTAATACTATATCATTTACAACTCTTTCCCTTTCCTTTGCAATTTAGCTGTTTTTTTATCATCTTGTATAAGGAAATGATTTACATTTTCCGTTTGTTAACAGAGAGGTGGATAGATGTGATATGCGTTATGATGATAACTGGTGAACTGCACCTTATTAGATGCATATGCAGATCTACAATGTGAACAAATCAGTTGTAAGTGTAGTCAGAACTGGTGTAGCCTAAGATTTTAGAAGTCTTGATGTGTCTCTCTGAGTAAGTCCGGAAGTGATTATGGTTCTTTTTGGTATTCAGATTTTAAATTGGAAGGGGAATTGGGAAATGTCATGTCCATGTCCGTGGCATTTGGATTGTAAATTGGACTTGACCACTTGACAAAGGGGAATTTTCATGGCTAGCTAAATCTGTGTAATTATGATGGTTAAGGTAAGCCCCCTTCAATGAGGGGGTTGTGGTACTAATTGTAAAGGCTACGTGTTAATAAATCTCATAGTCCAATATCATTGTTGGGCACTATGTTGCACACGATCCTTAGAATCGTTATACAACAATGGGACTTTCTTATGACGTATTTTGACGTAATTGGTTTCGTAATGCACAATCTGTGCTGAATTCTCTGTAACAAAATCTACGCGGATCATATATTAAAAGATCCCGTGGTAAATATGTCTGCCTCTGACGCCTCTGTCTCATTATGTCGACATGTTATATTACGTCCACATCATTTTAGATTCAAAGGTTGTACAACCAAAATATTCAATTTAAGATTTCCGAAAACACATTTTTAGATTGTTAACAAGGACCGTCAATTGTCACGCACGATACAAATACAATAAGGTAGTGACCGCATACAGTCCTTGCTATAGGAGAGCTCTATAATGTCTACTCCAGAAATTGAGTCATGCTGAGTACTTAAAACGTGAGATTTCAGAGAGTTGACCCAATTTGAGTCCCAGCTCAAGGGTACCCTAAAATCCTCTGAGAATTCCTGGTATTACAATGAGTGACTTAATAAGTGAAACCTCCGTCATAGAAGACAGAAAGTTAAGCTTCTTATTCCTACAAGCACACATATTCCTATATAGGTTAGTATGATCAATCGGCCTGTCCCACTTGTAACACTTGGCCCTCTTGGGTTACAAAACAGACCAAGAGATTCCTATGATTTCATGACTAAAACCTTCTCCCCGAACATGAGCCATATGAATCCTTGGAAAATGTACACTATAGGGTCAACAGTTCTTGTACCTCTTCTCGGACATATACTCAAAGGATATAGAAAATTAACATTGTCAAATCATGAAAGGGACTCAGGGGTCCAAATGAAAACGAAATTGAAAAAGTACATTATCAACTGATGGGATAAGAGGTTTTAAATGACACATTATGAGAATAATAGATGGACTATTGATATTGACAGTGCAGAAAAGCATTTAGCCCCCACCGGCTTAAAAAAAAATATATAAATGCACGTCTCACAAGTCCATTCCCATTCTCACTTTTAGATTTTAGCCCTCAACAATGAAGAGTGAACAATAACAACTTAATTCCACTCAATCCCTCCATATGAACAATCCAAGTGGTCTCTATATCATTCGAGGCAAACAGAACGATTACCATTGAACAATTAAATACCAACTGGCTCAAGAAGTGTGTGAATCTGAATACTAGAGTGGCTCTAGGAAAAGCCTATAAAGTGCTGGCAGCCGTTTCAGCAGTAGTTTTAACTACCACTACCAACTTTAATAATCATGGCATAAGCCGTAATATTATTTGTTCGCTGAGGAAAAGGGAGTTTGCATACATACAGATCACTACCACCACCACCACCACCACCACCAACACTACTACTACTACAACAAGGAGACAAAAGGTTGTAGTGTTAACTAACTAATTGAGAGTGAAGTTGAGAAGCATGTAGTATAGCAGTTTATCATTCCCGTTTAGTATCCTTCCTTCGTACAAGATAGAAAGTGGCCAAGCACATTTTCACTCCTTCCATTAGATTTGAGAAGAAGGAACGGGAAGGGAATACTGAGTTCTATCCAAACCAACAGTCCTCTACGAACAATACACAAAAAATACCCTATGGGGACATGTCTTAGCACTTCTTGAGCACTTGGACACAAATTTTAAACTCATCCGAACTCTACTAATCCAGAGAGCTCAGACTGAAAGGAGTCCAGTCCACAAGCAGTGATTCCTAGGACCAGTTCGTGGTCTTGGATGGTCTCAGCATCATCCTCATCTTCAGAGTCAACAGGGCAAGAAAAGTTTCAAAAAATCATTCAATCCTTGTCCATCATGGGCCGTGGTGATAAACGTATTAGAAATCATACCATGCGGTTCTGGCTCCTCTCGGCTCTTCTTCTTAATATCCTCCAACTCCGTGTCATACTCTGTGCTCCGTCTCTCAAAATGTTCGGGATCCAGTCTTCGTCCCCTCCGGAGGCGGGGGGTGCCGTTTCCAGGAATGACACCGCCAGCGGGGAGTCTCAGGAGTACTCCAGACACCTCAAGAAAATCTTACAAGATGACAAGGTAATTAGTTTCTGGTCAATAATAACTTTTAGTCACTAAATATTTGAGTAATTGGACGAGGTATGATCTGGATTTGGAATTACTAGTCGTATGCAGAATTATTAGAGATGCTTGGGGTGAGAGAGCAATCTTGGTCTTTGTTCTAGGTGAGGGCATTGTGACTTGGGAAATGAAACGGAGAGTCTTGTTTAGAAATCAAATCTCTCATCAACCTAGTAAACCCTTTGGCCTAAGCATGTTAAGATGTTAATTGGACATTTAAGTTAAAAGATCTTTGGGACCAAGAGATACATCTCTCTTTAAAATATGCAGAGCAGTTTTTACCATCTTCCAAACGCACCCCCCTGGCTGCCTGCACTGCACTTTTCATTCTAGAGGAAAACATGCAGATCGATACTGAGAGAACGACCCGACCTGCCAGTCTCTAAACGTCTCTAAACAACTACAAGCTATAGGGTTTACACTTTTGAAGAGTTGGCTAAGCTCAATCTGAATTTTATATCAAACACAGTTTTTTTTCCTGATCAAGATGCAAATGCAGATGTAGACTACTAATCCACAGCCCTAGAGTGGCGAATTATTATGATAAGGACGTGTGTATTCTGGTGTTCATTAAATTATACGGTTGTAGTAACTTGTAGTCCCCATGGGCCCATTGTTGTTAGTCAGTTGGGTACTGTTAGAAAAAAGTTAACCTATTCAAAGCCATTGATTTATACCTAATTAAACGAGGTCTCTTCAATCTCTAAATATGATATGGAATATCCATATCCATCCTAACTGCACTTTTTCAATCCCTTGCAAGTTGTGTTCTCAAAATTAATACTGTATTTTTTATGAGATTCATGAACTCCATAGGCACTTGCAAATTAGTAGTCAGGTTACAGAAAAACAAATTAAAATAAATTTTTAAAGAGGATTATTGAAAAAACCGTTTTGTTTTTCAAAAATGCTCTAATATTTTTGAAATTTGAAACAACTAGCTACATTATTACGATTTCATTCAGCGATGCAAAGTTATCATCAGTTCATTACCTACAGGGAAATGCCAAGTCAGATTTCCATAGACTATCTACATATTAATTTGACTCTTAAGACCAAAGATACATAGATAATCCGTATGGGATTGTTTTAAAGCTAAGAATCAATTGTTGACAGGGTGATTAAAAGTGGAAGTGGTCAAGCCACCTTCACAAAGTAAACATGAAACAAAAGCTCGAGTACCTCTAGTCATCCTAGGCTTAATCCTATTGGGATTTAAACATGTTGAAACCAAATCCCAAACAAGCATCCACACCATCAATGACCAAGCATCCTCACCTGCGTTGCTAATTTTTTCAAATCAATTAGCCTCTGACCTGGCTTGTCTAGCCACAGCTAAACCGGCAGTATCAACACTCAAAAGATAAGACTAAATTATACTTCACCTAAATTCAGTCATTCATTAAATTCATTAGTACTTAGACCAATGGGGAGCAATTTGCCAAGATGAAAAAAATTTGCATAAGCCTTTCTTATTAGCTCGGGATATTGCTAGAAGAATAATAATTTGAACAAGATCCAGTTGGGGTTTATAAATGAAGTTTTTACTATTGCAATCTAAGCCTTTGAAAGTGGTTTCCAAATTACAATTAGTATCTCCACGTACATTTGCTCATAACTTAACGACCTCATGTCCTCCTTCCTGAGTTTAATTCCCTATTCAAACTCGGCTACTAATAATAACTCAAATCCCCAAGTCACAATATGAAACGTCAATATTTGCAAACCATACTGCAGTTTTCACCCTCACGGTATTCATGTACCACTATGCATCACGACCACCACCACCAACACCAGTCTGCATTATCATTCTACTTGGTAGCTAATAGCACACGAATTGCAGTTTGCAGTTTATTTACTGACGCTGTCAAACTGTCATGCATAGCAGATCTCTTATTTAAAATTCCATTGGGCAAGGCTCGTATTAGCAAGTCGGGAAAAGTTGGGACCATGTTGGGCGAAAAGATTGTGACTTTCGTCAATGCCGTCAATAAAAATGTATAGATAAATAAATATCATACTGTCTTTAGATTTATAATTAATTGAGGTTTTAAATCGTCATCTTGTAAATTGCAGTTCCGAGGATTAGCGGATCTCCTTCGACGCCCTACTGAATGCCAAGACTGCAGTAAGACCATTGATTTTCTTATTCATTTTATTATGTGCACTTGATTCCGATTTTTCTCCAAATTCGAAATATACCATTTTACAACTATGATTACCATGAAATTGAAATACTTTCTCTCAACTATGATTGTCGTCCAAAGCCTGTGGAGTTAGCTACAGAGAGGAGAGAATCGTGGGGGGTCACGTAGCCGAGTTGAACTCTTATCCATGGCTCGCAGCTTTAATGTACAAGACAAAGTTTTACTGTGGGGCTACACTCGTTTCTGATCGATATGTCCTCACTGCCGTAATTAATAATTAAATCCTTTACCTTCAAGGCCCTAGTCATTTTCTCATTTTGATTACCCCGTTATGTACTTACTAAGGCACATTGTGTTCATGGAGTTCCAAAGGACCAGATTACCATTGTGTTTGGAGAGCATGACCGAAACTACACGGACGAGAGTGATACCCAGTACCGGAAAATCGGTACGATCCTCCGACACCCGGGCTTTAACAGGGCCAACTTCCATCACGACATTGCACTGCTCCGTTTGGACAGACCTATGAGACTCAGCAAGGCTATTGCCCCTGCCTGCTTGCCTATTGACTTGGGTACGTGGATTTTTTGACATTTTTTAGAGTAAGTGGTGTGTGTAAAGGGTTAATATGGAGAACTGAATTTCTTTCAGAAGATGAGGATTTCGCCGATGAAAGAGGGACAGTTGCAGGCTGGGGTAGAACTCAAGAGAAGGGGAGACCTTCGCATATTCTCAGAGAAGTCGAAGTCCCTATTATGACCAATGAAGTAAGAATCTGAAGGATTTTTAAATTCTTTGATACAATCAAGACTTTTTTAAAGATTGATAAGCACATCTAATGTCATCCATGTTTTAGGAATGCAAATCGTCGACAAACTACCAGGCGAAAGAAATCACGGACACGATGATGTGTGCGGGCTACCCTGACGGGAAGCTGGATGCTTGCCAGGTACCGTCAAGTTAGATCACTACAACAAGTGGAAACTCAGAACGATACATTTTTTTTGTACTCTTTCATAGGGGGATTCAGGAGGCCCTTTAAATTGGGAGGACTTGAGGGAAGACAGTAGTAATGAGGGGACTAAGTATGTTATTGGCATCGTCTCGTGGGGACAAGGCTGTGCAAGGTAAGTCCTTCGTATTGAATACTGCTAAACTCTTAAGTTATCCGATAAGATCCCTTGAAAACTTATGCAAATTTTTAGGGCGAACTACCCAGGAGTCTACACAAGAATTACGAAATACATGGAATGGATACGACAGAACACATTAGATTCATGTTACTGCCATAACCCTTAGGTTTGGACGAGCCTTTTTACGAAGAAGACTCCTGTGAACAGACGACCCTCTCAGTTAACCAGTGATACATAAGAGTTTACCATTACCAGTGCAGCCTACTTAAACGGCTAAACGATGGAGTTGTCAGTTTCCAGCAATTTAAATGATCTCAGAGACTTTTTAGCCTTATTCTCCTTCAGTAGGGAAATACTTTTTTTTATAAGCTAGGAAACTTATTACAGGCTTTTGATTATTGATTCGTAATTCTCATATTTTAAGATTCCGATGGAACTAGTCATAGTTCTCTCATCTTGTCGTATCTGTTTAGAAACTCTTTTAGAATTTCATTTTTTTCTTTAAAAAAAACTGAATTGTGACATCATTTAGGAACAGATTATGAGCTATAGTTCATCACAAGGGGTCAACATATTAAATATGCACTGGGTTATCCGGGTAAAGCTAGGGACGATTTTGTTGCATTCAAGACTGCAGTATTTTTAACATTTCATCATGCATTTCTAGTTAGTTGTTTGTGAATAGAGAAATACAGTATGAAGTGGGCCTTGTTTACTGTCATTTACGTTTAGTTGGTATTATTTTTGTATGTGTTTTTTTTAAAAAGATTACAGGTTTTTGGTAAAATAAAGATAAATGCTATGATAACTACTTGTACAACCCTATATAACAGGTTACCAGACTTTTAACAATTAAAATCACTGTTAAAATACACACCACTAAACCTGCGAGTACAAAATTCATCTCATTGACTCGAAAATATTAATTAGATACTCACATATATTTCGTTTTCATTACTTATATTATGGCAAAGTTTTCTTGACAGTTTTTGGAATTATTCGCATATAAAATGCTCGGGGGGAATTTCAGAAAATTAAGACAGCTCAAATCTCAAATACCTGATACGCAAGGGTCAAGTGCTATTGTGGCGAGGGGGGTACTACTAATTTACTCAAAGTTGTTTTCCAGTTTTCGGTATGAAGGTCCTGATGCCGAAGATGAGGACCGTCTTCTAGTACGACTTCCCCGTGGGTTTCGCCCTTCAACGACATACGCGAGCAGCTGTAAATAAATCAATCGATTAAATTAATCAACTGTATATAAAAAGGAAAAATACTTTGTAAGTACATTCATTAGAACCGTTCAAAATCATGGATTATACGTTACCCTTCGTTTATTATGGAAGAGCAGGAAACCCAAGCCCATGAAGGTGATGAAGAACAGGAAATAGTTGAAGAACCCACCACTTTCATCATCACTATAAACATTAATGTTCACCGTTCGACCCTGGCCTTTATCAATTTGTACAGAACCGAGTTCACTATCATCGCTGGGCAGCTTGCTCTCAGAGAAACTTAGGATGTCCGGTTTCTTCTGAGGTTTATCCAATGGAGAATCCATGTTAATGTTTATATCATCTTCAACAGAGTCGACCGCTCCATTATTGCCAATATCATTATTTGAAATTACGGGAGGAGGTATTCCATCAATGGCATCTGTATATTCATCCACTTCACCTCCGGCTCCATCCATAAGATCTGGTTTCTCAACCTTGGTTTTCTCTGAAGACCCTGATGGCTTTTTTGATGATAGTATCGGTTTTTTATCCTCAGTTTTAGACTTTGGAGATGAAGATTTTACATCATCAACAGCTTGAAGTGGTGGTGGTGGAAGTTCGCCATTTTCTCTGGCTAGAGAACCGCCAGCTGAAGCGGTTGTGGTGGTTGTGCTCGTAGTAGAAGATTTGTCTTTAGCAACGATAGGTTCTGGATTTTGCCCGTCGGAGTTAGTACCAAGTAAGTCTGAGTTGCTGATAGGATTCGGCTTTCCAGAAACCGTATCGATGGATAAACCGGGTAGAGAAGCATCTTGTTTCACTTCAGTGGGTTTATCAGAATTCTCAGAGTTACCACCAGTTTGTAGCTTATTTCCACTTTTGTTTGAGTCAGAAAAAGGAATATCTGCTGATTCTGCTTCTTTATCTGAATCATCATTAGGCTTAGGAATTACTGGCTGTTTTGGATCCTTTTTCTTGTCCATGGAAAAAATGTCAGGTTTTTGGTCTCCCACATCTGCAATAACTTCTTTTGTGGGCAGTTCAATCTTAGACTGAATCGTTTCTGCTGCCTTAAGTACCTGGTAGGCTTTCTTGAATACCAAACAAAGAGGATTAATAATGGATTTGTCGTCACCTTTTATACTTTGAACTGGCTTGTTTTTGCAGACAGACGCACAGTGAATATCATCTTCTCCTTTTACATTAACAAGAAAGTTATCATAAAATCCCTGAATATTTCCCGAAAGATCCATCTTCTTAGGTCCATTTTTGATCAATCCTTCACAGAAAATCGAACTATTCGTTTTCGGAGCTTCAGTATCAATCTTCAGAGAGAGATCGAGATCCTTTTTCCAATCTTCATTCGCAATGTTCTTATTCGTAGCATTACAAATCCTCTCCACAGCTTGAGCAATCCCGACGCAAAGACTTTCAATTGAACTCGGGGCTTTGGTTATTGGCACGTCTGCAGATTGTCCTGGAGAACTTTTCCTTCCTGTCGTTGCGTTACTCTTACACAGATAGTCAAGCTTCTTGAAGACACTGCTATCAGATTCTTCTAATTCTGACCTTATAGGAAATACACACGAATGGTTTTTAGTATATTGCAATAAATCTCCTGAAAAAGTTCCAATGTGTTTCAGTAACGAAATATCTGCGGGTGCTGAAGCCGTTCGTTCTGGGAAACATACAAAGGTCAACACGACTCCGTAAACAATGTTAAGTACAGATACCGATGCCATCTTCGATGACGAATCCACCTCTCAAGGCCTCAAGCGTTTCACCAATTTGATAGATCTATTAAGATTAGAAAAGTTTCAAATCAATTCAAGACCAAAATATATTTCGAATCTCAATATTACAAGAACTAATGGAAACTATCTTTGTCAAATTAAGTTCAAAAACCTTCCCCCGGTGAACAGGGGTTTTACGTAAATGTTGTTCTTTAAGCGCAGAACACGCTGCCGTACACAATTATTTCATGAGATTATATATATGGAAATATACATTAGATTGATGACCACCGAAAGATTAATAAAAATTCAATCTTTAAATCTTCTCACCTTAAGTCTAACCCTAGTGAAGTAAGCTGAACTTTGTTATACTGCCTGCGTTCTTCTGTCCTCAGTTCAGTCTCACTTTTGGCCTCCCTGGTAGGTTTTAGGTCACGACACGACGGCTACAGGAGGATATACAACCAAATTCGAAAAATTCTTCTCAACTAGATTCCTAGAGAATAAAATAGAACAGAATCCAAATGACTCACTCGGTCACCGACAAAACCACACGATCAGATTCAGATAGGTTTGATCTTTAACCTTTATTTGTGAGAAAAATTCACACGCAATTCATGCGAGAAATGAAAGGATACCTGTTTTTAAATTTGTAATTCCCGCCTCCACTTTTCTCTATGTCTCAATCGCATCTACGTTCCATTTCCTTGTCTAGACAATTTAATTACGATTAAAATTATCTTAGACATTTAATTGATTCAATTAATAATTTTAAAACTTGTCCGAGTATTAAATTAAAATAGAGATTAGCCCCTTGATCTTAACAGGTCGATTTGCCGATGAAAATTCCGAAACAGTACAATTACAACCATGAGCATTATCGTATCATGTTCGCAAAGTAAGCGCATTTTTTTATTGCTACAATTCCAGACGCAATCACGTTCAATTCAATCAATTAACCCAATGCAGGTTAATCAAATAGACATGTTAGCAGATTCACACAATGATATCCCAAGAGAACCCATTAATAAATTAAGTCAATAAAAAACAAATACTACAAGAACTTGGGGATACTGTTTAGTGCATAGGTAAAACACATCGGCATTGTCTTTTGTTTGAGTCGTGCTCCGTGTAATTATTGTAAGGAAGACTGGCTTTCAACCTAAAATGAAGGGATACAAAACTTGTAAATATTTTCGCCGAAAAAATCTACTTACAAAGAGAGTTTTCTTACATTTTAAAAACCAAATACTTCTGACATAAGTACTTTTTTTAAAGTTTTTAAACTCATTTAATAAAATAAAAGTACTTTTAGTACAAAAAAATTCTAGTTCCTATCGTATAATATTCGGCTAGTCATTTAATTGGGATATGATATGAGGCTTTCTAAACCTAAATTATCTTTTAGAGAAGAATTTAATCTATGAACTTTTAGAATGCCGTTTCCAAAATTTTTTAACGTCATCGTGACCATCCTTTGTAACTACGATGGTTCGCTTCTGATCACTAGAATGAACAAGAACTCCGATATCTTGAGCATAATCTCGAACAACTTCGTAGTCTCTTTGAGACAAGAACTGGTTGTAAAGAACACTTTCGGTAAAAGTAAGACGATTCCTCTCTAGCTCCCATAATTTGATTTGGTCCACCACTGTCGGAGGAAGAGGATTTGAAGGATTCTTACTGCTGCAAGACCGAAAGAGACCCGAGTTTAAATTCATTGTGTCATAGAAATTAGGTACATATCCCGTTTAAATAATACAACATACGATTTAATCATTTCTGGATGTGAATGCATTCTCAGAAAGGATGTTATTTGATCTGCAGATATTCCACTCCTCAGAGCTTCCCGTATCGACTCTCGAGTTACTGATCCCACGGCCAAATTTGGAAACCGGAATAAAAACTCAGTGAACATTCCTACTAGGGCCAACTGGAGTTCTAAATTGTAAAAAATACAATAGTTAATTGTACTCAACTGTTTTTCTTACTTTATTTTAATACTCTAGGACTTAACATACCTGAATCAGTGTAGGCATACAATCTGTAATTTGTTTCGAGAACAATAAATCCAGTTTTATGTTTATCTGTATCTAAATATATTTTTCTGCTTCGCGAAGCCAAATTAATTGCTAGTCTCGTAGGATAAAATCTACCTGCTTTCCGCTGCATAAACATTAACACAGTTTGTTAGTAGGTACATCCTTTTTATCAACTTTTATAAACGAATGCACTTTAGGATCAATCTTCATTACCGATCGCTGATGAATTAGTCCGAACTCTCGTAAATGCTGAAGGAAATTGAGCATGGGTTCATCCAAGCCTTCCGAACTATAATCCTTTCCCAAAGTACCAAATGAAAGCGAAAACATAAATGCAAGACACTCTGGTAGACTAAGTCCTCGTTTCTCAACTGTCTCCAAATACTTTATCGTGAAGTACCAGACTTGCGATGCCGTGTCTAGAAGAAGAAACTGGAAACCTTCATTTGTAATAGACGGGTGGCTTTTGTCATCTTGTTCCCTAAAATCAAACCGAATTCAAAAATTAGACCACAATCATTTTGAGAGCTTTTCGTGATTGACAACATGCATGCAAAAGTAAAAGCATGTAAGCTCTAACATTAGCCCAGCATGGGTCAAGGTGGTTATGGTGTCCCGTGATACGCTGTCAATCTTTTGTTGTTTCTCTGCCAAGTAATGAAGAATTGCTTCCCATCGTTCGAGAGCATAAGTATCTAACTCTTTGACTGTTTTTCCTTTTGGATCTGATTCCATCCCCGAGCTTTTTGTCCACGGTTGACCGCTAATAGTTTAAAATAATTACAACAATACATTATCACATTATCCCAGTTTTAATTTGAATACAACTTCCATCCATAAGAATATTGTCAGTCAATCGAAAATTAACTTTCACTTACCCTCCTAACAAAGCGATTTTGAGATTGTGTCGAAACAAGTGGTTTAATATCCAACCAGGGAGACCTCCAGGCATGGCTGCTTCATTCCATACTCTTAATCCGCTAAGCGCCTCCACAGCTTGTGTATGGTCTCTGTGTGTGTGTTTTTATCAAGTTTATTTTTGAAAGTGTTGATTAATTTATATTTTTAACTGAACACACACAAACTATACTGAAAGTTAACTTACTTTATGTGAGGTTGAGAAATCCAAGAACTCACAACCGCTTGGGGAACAGCCTGTTCCACGTATAAAATCCGTAGTACATAGTTCTGGGCTAATTTCGGCAGCTCTCTGTTAAAAAAAACAATTCAATCAACTAATGTAACATCCGTGGGATCGAATCCCCCGTTTTAGAATAAACCCAGTGGTATCTAATCTGACCGGCTAAACCCTTTAGGCTTTAACCCTTTTACCCATGTGACCTAACCGGCTAACTGGGCTAACCATTAATGATCCAACACAATTCTTTCTAGAACTCATCCATGATCCTATTGTCCATAAAAATAATCCATACACTTAAACGTACCTAAATATAGCCAAACAAGGGGCAGGGAATCCGTACAACTCATCAACAACATGAACAGGCAAAGTCTTCAGATAATCGAGTAAAGTTTTGCACTCCCGGAAGTGCTGTAAAACCCCCATGCCACTATTAATCAATGGAATGGAATGGAATGGAGTTACTTTAGTTTAGGAACTTAAGAATAACTCAAATACTTCCAACATTGAATTCCAATTAATTAAACTTTAAATAAATAAATTCAGGGAAATCCGTAACCACAATTCCATCTCGAAATTCGGAATTCGGAACTGATGGCATTTTTCGTTCTTGTGTTGAGTTGCATAGAGCACAGAGTTTGAATCCATTGAATTTAAGCGCGCCTCTTTTACACGTGACACTTATTTACACGCGGTAAAGATCTTAGGATTCAAATCCACTAGTTTTGAACAATATTGAAATCTCGAAATAACAATTTCAAAATCTTGAAAATCTTTTGAAAATCATCATTTGAGATTGGAAATTTAGAAAAAGCATGTGTGCATTGTATTTTTTAGGAGGTGGTATTTTTTAAAGATTGTTGGCTTGTAGGATGAGGAGAAAGACCTTGTGACACTTTCAACATTTTTGCCAAGACACAAGACGAAGTCAACCTGTTTTTTGCATTGCATGTTGTTAATCTGAATAGGTTTGGTATTTAGTATACAAGTTGAGTTAGTGAATTCATTTAATACATTTAGCTTCTTCATTCATTCATGTTTGTGCTACACATTAGGACTTACAGTCTCTTCGCTTATACTGTGTGCTGAGTTGAAAGTTGCAGATGAACTGGTACACAGTCAACAGTACGTAGTAATACTACCAATACGTCGTGCGTACCGTAAACTGTTAAGTAAATCCAATGTCACTTGTTTGCTATCTCGCAGTGAATGTCTGGTACATTCAAAAGAGGGTCTGAGATAAACTAAAAAAATCTCACGGCATTGCACACGGTATTCTTAATCTTAAAGTATGGATTGAGTCTTATAAATAATGCTACGTGAAATGAATGAAACCCATCGTCCCTAATATATAAAGTCTAAGGTATGCAAATGAACGTTGCTCTTGTACTATTACTATCGCTGCAGTGTAGTTGACGTATTTACTTATTAAGATAAGGCAAGGTTAGCTGTGAATAATAGTAGTAGGTACTGACTGCTGCAGGCTCAAGTAGCTTTACGCTCAACGGGAGGTGGTCAAGATGAGGGACCCACCTCACATATCAGTCTACGTGCCCTCGTCATCCTCAGTTGACCAAAAGTCCCTAGGCCAGTCTAGTCCTGCTACTCAATTCACCACAACAAGTTTACGGAGGGTGAGTTAGGGAGCTTATCCCTTGTAATTAATTTTATAGTCTTAAATTATTTTATCCGAATTTAGTTTGTACTACTTTCGGAGTCAAGGAATTTAAAATTGGTTATTAGCTTGGTCTAAATTACGCTTTCCATATTGTCTGACATAAAAATAGATTGTAACAAGTTTTGAAATATTTAAATACTTTGAATTTTTGTTGTCCTTCAGGGATGGAACAGGCTCTCACGTCTACAAAAGAGTGTTCTACTCATGACCTTGTCCATTTTACTTGGATTTTCCTTCGTCCTTGCTCTCACTTGGACTCCACCTCCGCCATCAGAAGCAGTACATAATGGATTTCCGCGTCTTGCACAGCTGAACGAAGTCAGAAGCAGAGTTAATATCTCGCCAGACAATCATGGAAAACCTCCTCTTCAATCAACACAGTCGGTGCTGAGAAACGGATATAGTTGGAAATTACCGAAAGGCTCAGGAGTTTTGCCAACAGTCCCGAGGTCACTTAAACCAGACTATGGAGATTCCTCAACTGATAAAGGTTCCAATCGTTATCGGATTCGAAAACCAACTTCTGCAGTTAGTTAATTATTTTCTCTTAATTTGTAATTTTATCATGAAAGGTAGTATTTCAACTTATCAAACGTTCATAAATTCCTAGGGTATCAGCAAGCAACAAGCAGAGAACATACGAAGCATAATTTCTCTAGACCCTGTCGTTCCTCTAGAGCCTAAACATTCTGTGATAGATAACAGCAAAGCTGTAAATGGTGTGGCATTGAAGTTCAATGGTACATTTGATTCAATATTCTGTTGGAAAAAGTCATTTATGATTTGTGCTGATGGTTATTTTTTTCCTATTCCAAGGACCCCAAAATTCAAGACAAAAATCGGTTGTCGATGCATTTTTACACGCATGGAACGGATATAAAGAATATGCTTGGGGCCAGGATCATTTGAAACCGATTTCTGGTGGAGGACAGGACTGGTTTGGTCTTGGCCTCACACTGATAGATTCTTTGGATACTATGTATGTCATGAATCTCGAGAAAGGTAAGTATTTTCTAATTAATCATTAAAAGTTGTTGAAACCCTTAATAGGTATTTAATTCTGTGTCATTGTTATCAACAGAGTTTACAGAGGCCAAAGATTGGGTTAAAAACTCTCTGTCTTTGGATGTGAGTAAAAATGTTAACTTGTTCGAAACTACCATCCGTGTATTAGGAGGCTTGTTAAGTGCCTACCATCTGTCAGGCGATCAGATATTTCTTACGAAAGCTCACGAGCTTGGATCTGCTTTGGTTGTTGGATTCAAAAGCCCGTAAGTTACTAATTATAATTCTAAAAGTTAAGTACTTCGTATTTATAATACTAATTTAATTTACTTTCAAATTCCTAATTGTAGATCTGGGGTGCCTTACTCTGATATCAATTTACGGTCAAAGACTGCACATGGCCCTACTTGGAATCCTGATAGCACAACATCAGAAGTCACAACTATCCAGCTAGAATTTAGAGACCTTTCTCGTATTATTGGTGCACCAATTTACGAGGCACGATTGATCTTTGGTGTTAAATACTAAACAAATTTTCGGATTAAGATTTTTGATCTATTGTTTGCAATTTTATTTGTAGGACAGTGCAATGAATGTTTCCAGACACATCCATACCCTGCCAAAGCTTGAAGGCCTTGTGCCCATTCATATAACTCCGTCAACTGGAAATTTTCGCTCTACTGCTGCAATTTCGTTGGGTGCACGTGGTGATTCTTATTATGAATACTTGCTAAAGCAATGGATTCAAACTGGAAAGAAGATTGATTTGTAAGAGAGTAGTTATGTTTAACAATACTTTAAATGGTGTTAGTTAATAGAACCAAAGCTTATTTCTATTGAACTAGCTTGAGAGATGACTACTTGCTTGCTGTCAACGGTATGAAAAATAGACTGCTCCAGAGAACAAAAGTTTCGAATCTAACTTTCCTGGGAGAACTAGATAATAACGGAAACAGTTTCCGGCCAAAAATGGTTAGTTGAGTTAACCGATCCTTATAATGCAAGCTTCGAATCCAAAAACTATTTTGCACCATTATTTTAGGATCATTTGGTCTGTTACTTACCCGGGACACTGGCACTTGGCGTTTTACACGGGCTACCCGATTGGCATCTAGAATTGGCCAAGTCTTTACTTTACACCTGCTATCTCACTTACAAGAGACAGCCTACAGGGTTGGCCCCTGAAATCACTTTCTTCAAAACTGAGGTTCGTACATCGAACATTTATTGTGCCAAAATCATTTAATATATGAAGTTATCATAGAACATTTAAATATTTTAAATTCATAGGAGGATGCTGAATCGGATTTTTTCGTGAAAACTAATGACGCGCACAATCTGCTTCGACCAGAAACTGTTGAAAGCCTTTGGTATTTGTATCAAATAACGGGAGACAAGATGTACCAAGACTGGGGCTGGGAAATATTTCAGTCCTTCATGAAATATACCCGCGTTGAGCATGGATTTACATCCATTGGATCGGTTTTGAATCCTGAAAATACTCGCCCGAGAGACATGATGGAATCATTTTTCCTTGGTGAAACTCTCAAATACTTCTACCTGCTCTTCAGTGATAAGCCTATATTTGATCTGAACTCTTGGGTATTCAATACAGAAGCTCATCCTTTGCCTGTTCGAGATCACTGAAATGTTGGGTATGACTCTTTAAAACTGAATGGAAAATACTTAAGAGTGTCAAATGTGTAGTATTAACTTGCTTAACTTGGTGCAAAATGCAATGCAATCCTATTCCTGAGTTCAGTTCACAATCTGCACTAACTGCGGTTGCTCATATTAAGGATTCAAAAATGCTCGTACAAAATCCATTGTATTTAAATAGTGTGAATTGAAATTAAATTGCGAACGTGCATGAATGCAAGTGTAAAGGTATAAGTAAGTAAGTAAGTCATGCTTTAAACTATAAGTTTGAAAACTTTGAGTAAGTCATGCTTTAAAATGTCTGTTCAAACGACCAAAGAAGATTTTGAATGTACGGGCTTCTCACAAACTCACAAGCGTTACGAGTACGACTTTTACGTCAATCCGATAAGATGCGAAAAACACCATGTTATCCGATATTACTAGTCCTCATAATAATTAATAATAATATTTATACTGTACTGTATCCCTGACTTTTTAGCAATGTTAGTGAACTTGGTGAATTGAACTGACCTAGGTGTAATTCCAACTTTAAAATGACAAATGTTTTCTCTAAATATACAAGTATAATTATTATTAAATAGATTCACCAATGGCCATAATTGTTTGTGATCTATCATGATAAATTGCAGGAGAATGAGTTACGTATTCTCTATCGACTGTTATGCTTGCCATGTCCATGGGCAGCCCTACTTGATGTTTTTGTTACGGCCTATTAATTCATTCGATTTTAAGGTTAAAAGCGAACGGTTACGAAGTTCATACTATATGAAATACAATATACAATCAAGTTAATAATAAACGTGGTCCGAAAAAATCTGTATTATTATGGTCACCCCTCTGAATCTTTTTTTTTGTCCTTATAGTTATGTTTAAATTATGCTTCCACACCCGACAAACTCGAAGATATGTTCTCTAGTCAAATATCGAAGAAAAAAAGTTCCGGATGCACATACGCCATTAATAACCTTTCTATAAGTTCAAAGTCAAGGTCAAAAATTCCAATGCTCCGGTCAACATGAAGATTTCAACCAAGATCTAGAGCTTTTGGCTGTTGGCCAGCCTCCATGGATTTAAAAAACTATTTAAACTTCTAAAGCAAGCCAAGAGCAGGAAGAACAACCGGATGGGGTGAATTTGTAGAAATGCATAGTATGAAAAAAAGCATAAGCAATGCCTTCAAAGTGCAAGGCTGCTCGAAGGGGATGCTGATTGGGCTTGGGAAGTAGTTAATGAATGGATTATCTTATCAGGGTTGATTAAGTTGATTGAAAAACTTAACTATGAAGATGAAAGTGATGATGAGTATGACGATGATGTTTTAAGTAGTTAAGGTTAGTTATATAAATGCAGAGATACGAGGTGCTTGGTACGGGTCGGTTTAAAACAAGTTTGGTAGAGTGAGAGTCAAGTCGAGTGGCAGCCAGATAGAGGCCTCTTCTTTGGAGCCACCACCACCACCAACTACTTGTCAGCTGCCAGTCATTTGATCTCCTTTTATTCAAGTGGGTCTTCTTTCACACCACGAACGGACGGCAGACAGTCAACAAGATATATACAAAAAAATAAGGAGTTATTCACTCGGTTAAGCTACTGGGAAATTCGTTAACCTTAGTCACCAAGTTGAGGAGTAAGGAAGTGGAGGAAGGATTGCAAAATTCTCTAACTGATTGTGAATATCTTGGGTTTGCAGTACAATTTTGTGACGACTGTGACGAGGAATGTAAAGATCCCTTCTCTGTGTCAATTGTTGCAGTGTTTGGTGTGGACACACAAGTGAGTCAACAGACTGAATGGTGAATGGATTTGGGGGTTAGGTAAATAGTTTTGAGTCTTGAGAGATTTATTTATGTATTTTATTGACAGTTGACACGGTTTTAGAATCTATTTGTAAGTTCAAGGCTTATCTGTGTAGTCCCCCTTGGTTTGTAAGTACTAGGTAGGTTGAGTTTTTAGCCTGTTGACTCTTCAAGTGTAAGTCAGTTGTGTGCGATACTGGATTTAGTTTCAAAGCTCAAAGTGTTGACTAAAGGTAAAGCTTCCTGGGATTAATTGAGGTCACAAGTAAGTTTTGAACTTTTTAAGCTCTAGGGTTTTGTTAATGATAAATGGATTATGTTATAGGGGGTTTCGGAATGTAGATTCTCGATCCGGAGCTCATTATAGTTTGAAAATTGTGATATGATTTTAACCGGAAGTGGAAAGTAAAGGGTTAGGGTAAATTGAGCCGCTAAATTTTGTGTACGGTCCACCTGACCAACTGATTCGAAATTCGAATCCACTTGCGTTGCTTCTTAAAGAATAATTTAAAACAATTTACATTAACGGTACAAGCTTAATTTAGGTTCTGGAAAGCTTAAAATAGCTTGTGGAAAGCTTAAAATAAAATGGAATCTACCCTCGTTAAGCCTCAATGCATGCATGTGTGGTCAGGGACTTTAATCCATGTTAGGAGTGGATGTGACCACAAGTAATATTCCAGCAAACTGTACAACAGTCCACTTGAATCAACGGATCAGTTGATTGGGAAACGGAAACGGCTAGAGAGGCAGAAGAGAGAGAGAGAATGTACTTTTAATTGCAGATGAATCTCATTCAAAGTTTTTCCACGTCCCCCAACAAATCCCTTTCTCCATCCCACATTCAATTTGTGTGCTTTCTCCACACAAACACTACGTAATTAGATGCTTCGAACTTCACCACTATATATAGCATCTCCAACTTCCAGCTTCTTCCAAGAACAACAACAGTGTTCTGGAGAGCTATGCAAAAATAATAGCAGGATGTAGTTTCATTTTCATCTCCCACAAGAATAAAGGGAATACCAGTGGGGGTTGGCGTTGGCGTTGGGTTTGCTAAATCATAATATTCATAATTAGTCATAAATACGAAACTGTTCCAGTGTCCTGAGAATAAGGCACAAGGCTCAGTATTATTATTATTAGAGATCTTGGAATGTGCCCTTTTGCCCTCATTAAAAATTATATTTAATGGTCTCTTTTGGGTCACGAAAGTCAGACTTTGGTGGAATATGATCCTTGATGTGACAAGACCTGTCCACTCATACACAATTCTAATATACATACATTCAATAATAATCCTAACATTAACATATACCTACGTACGTATTAAAAGGGCTGTGAATTATTTGCAATGGTACTGCACATAATATATGTCAATTGCATTATTGCATAGTATTGGGCACAAAAAACTTTGGATATCATTATCATGTATATCATATGCATTCTGCACAAAAGTTAGTATCTCCATGAAAAGGGAAATAGGAGAGCTTTGAGCTCCGATACTGTGTTGGGCATCTGTATTCCTGCGTTTTGCATAGCCTAGAAACTGCAAAAGTTTACAAGGTTTCCATGTTGAGAGTTAAATTAAAATGGATAGGTTAGCTTGTTAGTCATCAACTTGGAGTTGTTGATAATATATCAAGTCAGCAGTAAACAGCTATAATAAATCCTCATCCTAACTCTTTCGAAAGCTATAAGTTCTAAAAAGGGTAGGTTAATTAAGTACCAAATGCAATTCATTACTCAGCATGAGCAACTAATTACCTTGCCCATGTTACCTCTAAAGATCCAAGCTCATTAAATTACTTTGGAGGTTTGGGAGGATGGAATAATCGGGTAGCCAACAGGTTGCTGTGTGTCTGCAGTCTCTGCAGCAGTATAGGTATCTTGAGTAGTCGAGTTTGCCTACTTTAAATCGACATGGGTTCCAGGTACGTATGGACAGAGAGGAAATTAGCAATCCCCTTGGTATGCTCAGTCACAATTAAATTAAATGAGATTAGATAAGCCCGACTCCCTCGGTGTAGCCAGAAGAGCCAAGATGGAGCGGAATCATTATTCGTAATCAATCTCTAATTGAATTCATGCATGCAACGCAAGGTCGGGGATATATAGACCGGTATGGATTAGGGAACTATATGCATATTTCATTTCAACTAATCGTGGAATCGGGTAAGGCTGGTTGGATCCTGGATTAGATCATTTTAGCTAAGCAGAACTTATTTGGGGCTGAATTATGGGAAATTGGCAAGTTGGTAATAAACGGAGTTTTAATATCCGAATATGGAATTGAAGATGATATCATAGGACCGTCAATTGCGCAATATTTGGTATCAATAAATGATTGGACCGACGACGGTGCGGTGTGATATCATTGAAGTTAGCAAGTTTGTTTGTTTACTAAAGTTTACTTGATAGTTTCATAACTCGTAAGGTATAAAAGGCTCCGACACAGCAAAAGACTGCAATTAGAAGTTAGTTTGTAGTTCCTTTACGTGTAGAGAAAGTATTGGATTTTAGACTGATGAACGAGTAGTCATAAAATATTCATTTATTTGATTTATTGGTCAACCATGAACACAAAGTCAGTTGATGCCATTGATAGAGTGAACTGTACTAAATAAAATCAACACATAATATCCAAATAAAATGAAATTCCATTCCATAATAAAATAAAACTAAGCTGTTGGGGTCTATTTCTGTATTTTAGATATCAGATCGAAGGATTGTGGGCGTAATTTGCTTGGTCGTCTCAACTTTCTTCACCACAACAACGAAACCGTCATTGTTAATCCTATCCCACACACAGAAGCCTCTGGTCGTGGTCGTAGCCGTCGCCGTCGTCCATGAATCCAACTCCCCTCACATCTTGTGTACTCAACGGAGAGGGCTACTCCTACAAGGGAGAGGAAAGTGTGGCGTCATATTGGCGAATTGAGTCAACATTGCAGTTCTCTGTGGAAAAAGGATTTGTGGAGAAGACAGTACTTTCACCGTGTGTTGTTCGGAATCCAAGTCATCAGCTCAGAGGCTTTTGGGCAGTAGTAGTACGAGGAGTGTAGATATATAGGCAAGAGTCTCGTACCTTACACGGGGGAAGCAGAGCAAGTGCAGAAGAATCTGCAGAGAAGACTGAGATAGCCGCGTTCTCATGTTCTGCTAGTCTAGCTTTCGTACACCTCGAACAGTGGAGTAAAAAGGGCTAGAACCCCTTGGACTGTGTCGGAGATAAAGTTCGCAAGGAGGAAAGGAACGGGAGAAAGGCCATAGCTTTCCATCCACTACTACTCCGTATACAAAGAGAAGAAAGAGCCTTTTGCCATTCCAACCTGTCTCTCTTGTGGATTGGCACGACTTGTATTCCTACCACTACTCGCACAATTCAAGCCTCTGGTTCAGTTTTAAGCTCGTGAGTGTGGGTTTAAGTGTCCTCGTTTTAGACTGTCCTAAAACTTTTAGGCTCACACTGCTCCACTTGAAGAAGCTGGGTCCGAAGGCGAGGAACCACTGGCTGGAGTAATCTTCCTTCCCTTCTTTACGGCATTTTCAATATCAACACCCCCCTGAAGGACTCAGAATAAGAAGAGGCTATCAAGTCAGAAGTTGGAGATTGGACGGTGACTGGGAGACCCCACGGACTTTCCCCTGCCTGACGTGTGGCCAGTGTGTGTGTATTATTATAAGGAGTGGCAGTGGGAGAAAGTTCTTGATTAACTTTCACCACCATGGCTTTCTCAGGACTTAGGAAACAAATTAACAAGGCCAATCAGGTAATTTATAGTATTTAATTGGGGTTTTCACTTATTTGGGTGGTGGGTTGTACTTATTGATAGTAGTATGAGTTTTGTGTGGAGATGTTGTAGTAAATTTATTTTGGCTTTAAATCTTTTATTACGTGGGATTGTTTATTATTTATTATCTGCGTAAGGTGTGGTTTGGGACTCGAACTAAATTAGCAGCTCCTCCTCAGTCAGAGATAAAGTTGCTCTGTATTTTGTCTATGTTTTTTTTGGCTTGATTACCAAGACAGGATGTGGACCACTAGGTTAAATAGTGCAATAGAAATAGTTCAGAATGCCGTATTATCCAAAGGAATATTTTCAGATGTCCCTTATATATCTAGCACATCATCATCGATCATCCCTGTTGTATTGGAGGAAGAAGTGTTGGAATGTGATGTGATAGGATGTTAAGTATGTCAAAAATCCATGTCTGTCTAGTCTGTGTTGGTCGTGTTCATTGTTTGTTGTAATGTTGTCTATAGACATTTATTTGTAGGGTATATAGATGAACGTGACGGTAGTTGAGTTCTCTACTACAAAGCATACATAATCCATTCGGGCTGCGTAAAATTTCAAATAAGTCTCTGCAACCTTTTTAAAATTTATGTTTCCTATTTATTTAATGAGCGTGTGGTAATTGGGAAACTATTAAAAACCAAAACATGTTGGGTATGCTTGATAGCAAGTCCAAGTACTTTTACTGATCAATCTGAACTTAAAACTGTTAATATTTATCCCAACGTTAAACGATAAACTACAGGTAGAGAAGGGATTGTGGAATGGAATGAGTTAAACACGAAGGAATTTGCTAGCCATTTGTTTGTAGAAAATAGAGGAAGAAACGGGTTTGTTATTTTTTCTTCGGGGTATTGAATATTCTAAAAGTATAGCTTGGGGGAGTCCAGTCAAGTAAAAGTGAAAGAAGGAGTGGATGGAGTTAGGTTTTGGCATTGACTTGACCCAGATTCATTCGGTCTCCTTCCTCCGATCGATAATCCCCCTCAACTCCCGAATTCGGGTAGCTGGGTAATCAGTCTCTCGAGGGTGGGGGACGAGGGGGTATCGAACAGGGTGTGGAGCTGCGAGAGTCTCTTTTCTTCCCAAGTCTTCAGACTAGTAGAAAGTCGAGCAGTAGTGCTTTCACTGAGAACAGCATGTTCATATATATCTACGTAGGCCACCTCCACCTCGCCTTGCTTTCCCCAACCTGACTATTCATGTGTGAAGGAGCGTAGGAAGTAAAAAGCATGTATTATGTATAACATAGTCTAAGAGGATGAAAAATAATAATAGAGCCCCATTGGCTCACTTGTTGGCTGATGATTATTAAACTGACTCGGGGTGGTCTGTGTAGAGCATGGGGATGTCATGAAAATTGCACATTTCATTACATGAGAATTTAGGGCTTTTGACATGAATTCGATAGGGAGGAAGCCGTAGGTTGAGCAAGAAAGGCTGAATGATGCTTTTAAAAGCTTGTATGTGTGGAATTATGGCTCTAATGGTTTTAAATTTGTAAGGCAGTGGGGGTTTGATGGAAGGAAATGAGAGAACGTGGTTGGAATATATTGATCCTTGTAACTTCATGGGTTTGATGGTATCCTTTTTATTTTAAATTGTAGTATATGACTGAGAAGATTGGCGGAGTTGAAGGAACAAAGCTTGACGATGATTTTATGGATATGGAGAAGGTAATGTTTGGATTGAAGTGATTTTATTTCGTTAAATGGGGATTTTCGGAGATGGTATATAGGAGGGGGAAGTTAATTTGATGTTTTTAATTTAGAAAACGGACGTTACCTACGAGCTGGTTGAGGAATTACAACTTAAAACCCGAGAATACTTGCAACCCAATCCAACTGCTCGAGCAAAAATGGCAGCAGTTAAAGGAATATCTAAGGTGAATATTTACGAATTCAATCCATTGAAATTTGTGTAGAAAATGTTAGACGTATGGGAAAAAACATGTGTGAGATATGGTTTTACTTGACTAACTTGTGTTTTTTTGTTGGTTACTTTTATCCAAGTTAAGCGGCCAAGCCAAAGCCTCGACATATCCTCAGCCGGAAGGAGTTTTAGGAGAGTGCATGTCAACCTATGGGCGGAAGTTAGGGGAAGATAGTGTCTTCGGTTTGTATAGATCGTCCATTCCTTTTAAAAACTTCATTTGTAGATTAATGGGGATATTTATTTACTTTTCTATCGTTTGTTTTATGGTGGCCACAGCTCAAGCTCTAATTGAAGCAGGAGAAAGCTTGAAGCAAATGGCAGATAACAAGTATGCCCTAGATGATAATGTGAAACAGAACTTCCTGGAACCTTTGCATCATTTACAGACTAAAGATCTGAAGGAAGTCATGGTAAGAGATGTGTAGACATCTCAAGGAACAGGATGTTGAACAACTACTCTTTAAACCTTGAGATAGTGTCCGAATGAATTATTTGCAATCTTTGACTGGAAGTGACTGTTTTGTTTTTCTTGTAAATGTAGCATCATCGCAAAAAGCTCCAAGGGAGGCGATTGGACTTTGACTGTAAAAAACGGAAGCAAAGTAAAGGTATGACTTTGGAAGTGGGGATCGGTTTGAAAGGGAAGGACTTTCACTCATAAATAGTATAGTTCAAAATTTCAAATATATAAATCAAGTGTGTGTGGGCCGGAAGAGATTTCCAATTTTTTTTATCAATAGTAAGAGAAATTAAAAATCGGGAATCTTTCGTTCTCTGCCTTGCCATGTTTTATTTGTATTCTGAAAATTGAGTTGTGATTTTTTTTGAATGTTGATCGAAAATTCATCGAGTATTATCGAGTACAATTATTTATAATTTCGCATGAGGATGAGTTAAATATAAGTTGAATGTTACATTAATGCATGAAATGATATTATTATTTACAATGATTGATGCTGCTTAGAAATGGGTAGAAAAAGCTCGCAGGCGAGTCCGTTCGGAAGTCCTGCACATAATTCTGGCAGACAAGCCGCCCCTGGTAAATGACTTATTTAAGTTGTTCAAATTCTGTGTAAATATTTACTGACTTGCTCCGACTGTCAATCCTGTAGCAGATAGCAATGTCTTTTATTGTTTTTACTACTTTTTGTATGTGATGGGTCTTGAAGTAGAGTTGTTTCAGGATATGAATCCGTTGTATCCTTCGGGCATCGATATTCTGTAGTTTACGTTTATTTTTATTTATCACATTTGTGAATGTTGATATTGTTTTTAATTATCATTTTTTGTTTTTTTGTTTTTTTTTTTTTCGTTTATGCATTGTTGGACATTTTCTACTTGGTTTTCTTCAATACTTCATGGAAAACTGACCGAACCCACCCTGCACTTAATAACCCTATCAACGGTTGATGATATTAGGATCTGCTATTACAGATGATGAACTCAAGTTGGCAGAAGATAAGTTTGCTGAAAGTCTCCATCTGGCTCAGATGGGAATGTATAATCTATTGGAAAACGACGTGAGTGTAGGATTCTTGAAGGCAGCAGACGTGTTCTTTCTTAAATGAATTGTCACAACTTTTATGACATTTGTTTCCTTTATTTAGATTGAACAAGTTTCCCAGTTAGCGATGTTCACAGAATGTTTACTGGGTAAGTACTGGGCTATTTTCTCAGGGATCCCATCCTATCAGACTTATAACTATTATTTTATGTCTGCTAATTTGAGTGCTGAGTTTGAGTTTCTAATGTTTACTGGGTTATTTTTCCAGAATATCATAAACAGTGCACAGAGATTCTTACAGACTTGAACAGAACTTTGGAAGAAAAGTAACTTGATATTCTTTGAATCTTAAAGGCTCATTAAAATGTATATGATTGCTGAAATTCTTCATTTGATTGAATTTTTATGAAATTAGGAAAGAAGAGGCTGCATCTCGTCCGAAGAAGGAATTTCAGCCCAAGACGGTCCATGATTTACAACTGCATTTGGATGGAACGGACAGTCTGTCGGACCACCTGGGATCGAAAGATACTCTGAATGGTGGGCCTCCGCCTCCCTACTTTCCACCTTCACAGTTTCCACCATTCCAAGGCATGAGTGCTTACCTGCTTTTTTTATTTAAGTTTTTTGAATTCACCGTTATTTTAGTTAACTTACTCCTGAGGTACCAAATAATGCGTTGTAATAATGTTGGTAAATCGACTCAATTTTAATGTCCTGATCCTGTTGCATTTCTCCTATTAATTCAGTGTAGTCTTAGCCATATTATTTATCTTCGGTGTCTCCACTACTTATTCCCATCTTTAATAAGAAGGCCGGTAATCTTTGTTTACCTCTTGTTGAAGTTTTTCTTGACCTCTTTGTTTGGTCTATTGATTTCGTTGCGCTTAAGCTTAATAATTGCATGAAGTGTATCCTGTTGGAAATACTGATGCTCTAGGCTTTAGTCCTGTGACACACTGTTGACTGTGTAGTGCCCCTGTCCTTTCATACTCACAATAATGATTTAGTCTGGGTTTTTGTGACAATGTTGATGTTGTGGGCTCAGGGACAACTCCTCAGAGATCTCCTCTGCCGTCTCCTGGCAATCAAAAACCGCAGGATTGGGAACCACTGAATCTGAAATCTGCTGATGGTAAAAGCAACTGCTTTTGTATCGCTTTCCCTACTTAAATGGTATCGACCCCTTCATCTAGTTTCCCCTCATTTTATATATCTGGTCTCTGTTCCCGTGTCAATGTTCACCTTGGCCTTGTCCAGACGAGATCTATTGTCATTTAGTTTTCTTCTATAATCTGTGCCTCCATTGTCCTAATCCCCTTGGAAAGGTTTGAATGAAAGGTTTAGTAGGAGTAAAGAAAAGGGCAAAGAAACATCGTTAGTCCATTCCTTACAATTTTAAGGACTATTTACAAATATAAAGATAATTAGTTCGTATGCGTGGAAAGTCAATGAAAGTAAATTCTGAGCTTGTATTTTCCTGCAGCCTCACCGATGCCGTCGCCAATGAAGTCTCCAGCTCGGACTCCTGCTGTTCAAGGGCCTCACTGTCAAGCACTGTACGATTTCGATCCGGAAAATCCTGGAGAGTTAGGTTTCAAGGTGTGGCTACTTTGAGTCGAAAATAATTAATTCAAAATATACACAGAGTGTGTAAATGAATTATTTTACCTGAATAGGAAGCGGATTTAATCCAGTTGTTGAGCCGGATTGACGAGAATTGGTATGAAGGGACTGTTCATGGAAAGCAGGGATTTTTCCCTGTCAGCTATGTTCAAATTCTCGTTCCGTTGCCTCAGTAGGACGTGTCTTTGAAAGAATGCCAAGGGAATGGAATCGGTTGATGGAAAGATGGATGCGAGAAGATCCAGGTTTAATGAAAAAAATTCCACTCATAGTTATTCGTTGTCAAAATTGTTAAATTACTAAAACAAACCTATTGCTTGAGTCGAAAGAAGAAATCTAAATGTGGGAAATCAGTATACTTAACACTAACTTAAAGAATAATATGTCCTTGTATGTAAACCTGTAATAATTGTCATCTTAAAAAATGTAATTAAGTGGAAAGGTATTAGAGGGAGTGGAACAAATGTAGAGAGGGTCCGGAAACGAATCAGATGATGAGATGGAAGTACTAACTAACAGATTGTGACAATAGCCAAACAATTTCAAATCAATCTCAATCAAGAGAACACTTTAAGTGAACTAATAACCTTAATTTCAATAAGTAATAATGTTGTTACAAAGTGGAGTGTAGCGTGTAGAGAGATTATTATCATATATATTTTGTGTTGTTTACCGTCTACCTGTATATCATCAGCTTCTATAAATAGATATATCCCATCTCATCTCTCATCGTGGATTAATTGGCTTCTCTCCGTGTCCATTGAAATTTCGAAACAAGTAGTAGTGTACTAGTACATGTAGAACGACTGTTGTAGTCTATCACAAATTATCTGCATGTAATCAAATCAATCAATAGAAATATTAGAAAGTAGCGTGAACCTATCTGTGTAATTCAAAAAATATAATCGATGGGAAATTACCTCCCCAGTCCTGCTCCTTATGTACTGTGACATTATGAAGGAAGAGTGCATGGGCATTTGTGGAATCAATCAATCCAAGTGTGTTATATTGACTACGTAGCTAAGCTTCGTCATAGGTCGAGTGTGTCATGGAAGAGGGATTGATTATGCCCGACTGTCTTCGTATGCTAATTACAAGTTACTTCACTGTGACTCGAGTTCTGAGTGTGAGTTCATTTGAATAAAAAGTAACTCCAGTTGCAAGATCAAAAAATTAAAATACCTCTTTACATTGGCTTTTAAACTTATTTATTCATACTCAGTCGTCTCTAGGGTTGATAGTTTTTTTTGCTTGAGCATTGAACGGTTTTTGTTTTCAAGATCATGGGACTATTGTTTTATCCGGAAATGAAAGCGGAAACAATGGATGCAAACTGACCAAGAAAGTTTGACATAGAGTAAACTCAAAGATGGGGAATAATGAGAAAGTTGAGCGCGGGAAATTAGAGCCGATGTTCAAAATTAGCGTGCAACTTCATTTCTACACATTTTCTTTTTGGATTTTGAAAGTGTTTTAAATTTCAATTATATTAAGTTTGGCGAAAGAAGCGATAAGGTAATTGCTGTATGTATTTTAATTTATAGGCAGAGTTGATGTGTGTTCATAATTTGATAGTAACACTGGTAAACACTGGACATGTACGCAAAAGTTTTCGAATTTCGTTCGATATAAAATGTCGTCATCGTCACTCTGAAAAGTTTGAAGACGTTTTTCTCAATTTTTCCTAATGTTGTTTTAAAACCCATTTGACCTGAAATTTGTAATTTCTCACGCTGAACAGCAATCTATAGAAAATGGAGGGGGATTTTGAGAGTATAAGAGGTCATAGTCGATCAGAGACTCTGTTCCCAACGCTGCCGTTGATCAATCCGGAAACGGGAAAAAGACAGGATGGAAGAAGTCCGGCAAATATTCGTCCTATATGTAAGTCAACAAGAATTTACTATGTAGTCATACTTATTTATGCATAAATTATTTATGTCTTGTATTGTGAATTCAGATTTACAAACTGGAATTAGACAAGGAGCTAAAGGATCTGCATATATTGAAATGGGATCTACTAAAGTTATCTGTGTAGTCTCTGGTCCTAAAGATCTCTCGAAGAAGGTAGATTTCAGGTGTGTATTTAAAAAAAGTTAATCATCAGGGATCATTATTTAATACTTACGTTGATTTCCAAGCACTGGGTTTTGCTGAGTGTTAGTATTGGATTTTCATTGATTACGATTAATTCTATTTTTACTTGTGTGCAGTAATGTAGGATTGATATCTGTTGATGTTCAGTTGGTTGGAGGAAAGGTTCCTGAAAGAGATGTCACTCTGATTAAGGAGTGCATGGAAGCTGTCATTCTTTTAGTAATTCTTGAGCTCATAACTATCGTAATTTGGTTTAACTTGTCGATTTATGCTGTAAATTGATGATATTTTTTTCTAATCCAGGATAAATTCCCGAAATGTGTGATCGAAATTTATTTGACAATAATGGAGGATGGAGGGTCTTCAATGGGATGTTGTATTAGTGCCGCTGGTCTCGCACTTATTGATGCTGGAATACCAATAAGCGACACTCTCGTAGGGGCGACACTGGTAATAAATATCGAAAATGTCCAGTATAAATTTCAATATTCGTATATTATTAAATGTAGTAAATTTCTGGCAGTTGTATGACGGGAAGGAGTTCTATTTAGATCCAACAAAATCAGAAATCGACACAGTAGATTTGACCGATCAAGATAAAAATGAAAATGGAGGTGGTCTCGTAACAATGGGTTATTTACCGTCAAGAGAACAAGTCTGCTTGTTTTCCATGGAAGGGAAAATGGACTCTGAAGTTCTCGTCTCCGCTATGGACAGCTTGACAGAAACGAATTTAAAAATCTTTACAGTTGTGCGTAAGCATTCGACTGACCTTCTAAAAGCCCAGCTTTCCAAAGGAGCAAAGTAGCTTAGAAATCCAGTTTTCAATTGCAGCATCCTAAGCTGAAAAAACCATTATTGATTTAGGTATACAATCTTCATTTTATTAAAGTTACGAGGTCATTCAGATTACATCTTTTACATTTTCATGCCAAGCTGATAAGTAACCGTAAATAAGCGTTATTATTTATACTGGAATTCTTCCTATGTTTTTACATACGTTTTGTGTAAATGTTTAACCTTAATAAAACACGATAAATCTTATGCTTATATAATGATCGTAATTAATTCCTTAAAAATTCAAAGTTTCTATTAATTAACAAATTTATCAACCAAAATTCTCAACAAATCTCATTGTTTACGAAGTCAATAAAAACCCCGTGGGTAGTCTCTATTTTTCACATGGTTATCAAAACTTCAAACATGGTGGTTATAATATTTAATTAATCGTCAATAATTATTGACTAGTTTCAGATTGTGACAGACAAGCAGACAGACCATAGAACTATATAGACAGACACACAAAGGGTGTTTATCTGATATTGTCAATAGTAATTGCAACAATAGGGCTCCTCAAAAATGTAAAAACTAGAAAATAAATCCTGTACCAGTTTTGAGTAATCTTAAGAGAAAGCTGGGAAAAATGAATTTTTGTTAAATTTTGTTTTCTAATCAAATAAAAATGCCTAAAAATATAAAAGTTCTACTTTCTACTTTAAATATAAAAGGTCTACTTTGAATTCGTCAATATTAAGCGCAATGATAGAGCTATCAGAAAATCAACTATTCAAAAAAATCGGCGCAGTACGTTAGTACGTTTTGAGTAATGTTGAAAAGAAACTGAAAAGAATAATTTTTTCCATTAAATGAAGTCAGATTTTATAAATCGAAAAAAAATTTAAAAAAATTTAAAACTATAGAGAAATCTAATATTGTCAATAGTAATTGCAATAATAGGGCTACTCAAAAATGTACAGTTTAGTAAACAAATCCTGTGTCAGTAACCATAAATAAGTGTTATTAGTTATACTGGATTTCTTCCTATGTTTTTACATGCTAATCAACCAAAATTCTCAGCAAACGTCATTGTTTACGAAGTCAACCAAAACCCCATGGGTAGTCCCTATTTTTCACATGGTGATTATAATATTTGATTAAACGTCATTAAAATATTGACTACTAGTTTCAGAGGTGACAGACATGCAGACAAACATACAAAAGGGTGTTTCGTTCTGCCCCGAATGGTAAACATTATTTTTTGGAAGGTGTGGAGGGAATTAAAGCAAAGTGTATGGAATTGATATTGAATCCGGTTCTGAATACTTTTACAAACAATTAAACTCAACGCAAACTTATCGGTACTACTGTTTAAAGGAAGTCTAAGAATTTTATTAAATCATGGAAGGTGCAATCGAAGCTACCCTTCAAGACGTTCGCAAGCTAGAGGACCAAATTCTCTCCATATTAACTGCCCTTAAAAACGACGAATTGATCGTAAGTAAATCCCGGTTGTTCATACCGAATCTATTCGTTGACAATTATTCTGTTTCGATTATCGATATCATATCAATCGATATTCATTGAGCTCTGAACTTATTTTTCCCCCAACTGAAATTCACTGTTTACAGAGAGAAGCACCTTTGCTAGCTGTGCCGGTACCCAGTGACTTGAATTCGAATCATGAAGAAAAGACGGTGGAAGTCACCAAGAAGCGAAAAGCTAAGGCTCAGGTCTCAGTGTCACAGATGAAATTCAAGAAAGCGGAGATCGACTCGGCACCTATTCCCATGGACGTGTCACTAAATGACCAGCAGTTCTTAGCTTGTGCTAAGAAGTTCACTCTGATTCAGTCATCCCTCTTCCTCCTGCCTGTTATGGACACCTGGGTGTTTGGAATGACTTTGGTCAACTCTGCAGAAATGTAGGTTACTAAACACTGTTGGAGTAGCAAGGAGTGTCAGGGAAATATCGAAAGTCCCTTAAATCTGTATAATTATACTTGATTTCAGAGCTCAAAATCTTCCACAGTTAATCCTGACATTAATACCCGCTGAGACTGATGTAATCGATAAGCCCTGCCGGGTCTTCACGTATAGCGTCCAAGTAGCACCTTTAGATGTCAAGCAAGGGGGCATGGACAACAGAAATGTTTCTCAAGGCATACCATACCATGAGACTATTGTACCAGGGAGAAATGCTAATATCCAGCCTGGCTGTCAAGTGCTTGTCACTGGTATTCCATTATTTTTTAAAGGTTTTCAATCGTATATAAAAGCTGTCATTAATTGATGTTTTTTTGTGCAGCTACCTTTGGTCACCCGCTTGGCTTTTGTTCGAAAGAGAATGAATTTAATCTGATAGTATCATTATGTCTAAATGGAACACAGCTTTGGTCTACAAGCATTAGTTCTGGAGCTACTTCCCATTCGATTTCTAAACTAAATGGTATTTTAGAAAATCCGTGCTGTATATTGTTAGAAGTTAGCCTTGCTTACATTTGCATATGTTTCAGTGAGATTTCATTTTATTTTACAGAAGAAGTATTTAAAGTCCATCGTGTGAGTATTCTAATGGCATTAGGACATCATAAGGAAAGCTTTACAATGGACAGGCTTTTATCGCAAGGAGACAAAAGTCCCCACAAAGCTCTGGAAAAGTTTCTCATTCCGTTGGGGTTTGAAAAAGTTTCAAATGGTTTGTTCAGGAACGGGTTAAAAAATTAAAACATTGTATTTAAATGAAAATCGTTAACAAATTTTTAACTCATTAATACAGAAAGTATCGGGATTGATCGATCAGTCGAAGTTTTGGCAACGACTCAATCAGCCCTTCTTTGGGGATTGTCGTTCAAGTACGAGAAGTGCTTCCGTAATGTTAATAAAATTCGGTGCCTTGTTTCGGCAAGGTTAGTTTTGCGATTGCGACATTTAAATTAAAAATATAAAAGTACAGAAAATTAATTAAATTTTAAAATTTTTTATCAGATCGGGGCAACAAATGCAAATATTTTGCAAAATCTTTACTAGCTGGCTGAAGAAAGAAAGGCAGACTGAAAGAGATAAAGGACTCAAAGGTTTATCCGTGAGGGGTATAACCTCCTGGGACGAAGATAACCACATGATAACGACACTACGCTCAGAAGTACAAACTTTAATGGAACTTATCCGATTAGATAAAAAAGGTTCACTAAATACGGCTAGCTCAACGACGGATCATAAATGGATCGAAAGTTTTAAGACCGTTTTAGCTCAGTCTGATTTTATATTCATGGAGCATTATATTTAGATCATTATGATTATCTTTTATAGATTTCTAAAAGGTCTCTGGTGATATTTCTTTAGATTCAGGATTTTTCTATCAAGTTAAAATCTATGTAACAAAATAAAGACTTCGGTTAAGAAATAAAGTTTCCCTTCGACAGACCCGGGTCGGGTACTTTTCATATTGTTCACATAAAAACAAAATAACATGGCATCATGCAGTCCTTGAGTCCTTTGTTGTGCCCTAGTCATTTCCAGGCAACGAAAACATGTCTCAAATCGATATCCCCAAACTACATAAAATAGTCAAGTTGAAGTATAGCCCATGTGTTTTTTTTTTCATTTAAAGTGTTATATCACAATGAAAACTGTAACTTAAAATACTTGAATAACTTTTGAAATGGATCCATTGTACCTAGCAATTTTAAGATTTCGCCAGCGTCAGTTTGACGAATGCATATCAATTTGTTCAGAAATCCTTCAAAAGAACCCCTTAGACCAAGCAGTCTGGAGCTTAAAAACAAGAGCACTTACAGAGCAAGTCAGAATCGACTTCTTGGAAATCTTTGACGACGGGATTGCAGAGTCAATATTTACCGAAGATACAATAGCAACGGCCGCCAGGCCTGGGACTTCACTCCGAACTGCTACAGCTGCAGGACGACTTGCATCAAGGGATGGACCTAGTCCAGCTATTAGGTAAATTTATACATGTTTATCGACGTGATAATATTAAACTTTGAATACACAAGGTGAAATTGATTTTAGGCCGATGACCCAATCTGGTAGACCGTTGTCTGGAGTCTTGAGGCCGGGGTCATCAAGTTCAGCAAGACCGGGTTCCAGTTTGGATCAAGCATTAAGAACAAGGGCTACTACGGCTAGGCCTATTTCCGCTTCTACTGGAAGGTACGTTTACTCTAAATGTTTTACAAAAAAATTGTCTTACAGAAATTCAGTAAATCTTTATCGTTCAACATATTCCATATGCTTGCTCATCGTTACTTATGTGAATAGTTTATGAGTTATAAAAATTAGTTTAAAAAAACTTCAAAGTCGGCGTCAAAAATGTTTTTAATAAATAAATATCTGCATATTGATAACATTTCGTAGGCATGTGCGACTCGGTACCGCATCCATGATTTCCGGTTTCGAAGACGGACCCTTCATAAACGTCTCCAGACTAAACATTCAGAAATACGCTGGTCAAGAAAGCCTATCGAAGCCCCTCTTTGAATACCTCTTTTATGTCGAAAATGACGTCAAGCATGTAAGACTTATCATAAACTATCAGTGATTTTCAGACACTGTGTTTCTCATTTTGATAAATGTATCTATTTAATTTTAGGCCCTTGAATTAGCAAATGCGGCCGTTCGATCTTCAGCAAGTCAAGATTGGTGGTGGCAAGTTCAGCTGGCATTGTGCTGGTTGAGATTAAGTCAACCCCGAAGTGCTGAGAAGCATTTTCGACTTGCGATAACCATCGAACCCATGTTACTAGCTTATGTTGGCCTTACAAAGGTTTACATAAAATTAGATCAACCTTTGGCTGCTTTGGACACCTGTAATAAAGGGTTGGAAAAATTCCCTTCCGATGTTACGCTCATAACCGAAATGGCAAGGTAATCCGATCTAAAAAATTCTATCAACATTCTTGTAACCTATGGTTTGCACCTTCCAGAATTCAAGAAGGATTACAAAATATGACCGAAAGTGTGAAACTGTATCGGGAAATTCTGTCCCAAGATTCGTCAAATATCGAAGCAATTGCTTGTATCGGCATGCACCATTTTTATACAGATCAACCCGAAGTTGCATTGAGGTTTTACAGGTTAGCTTACGTCAATAAACAAAATTTAAAATGATCATCCAACTAAATTACGTCCCTTCCACAGACGACTTCTTCAAATGGGAGTTTACACTGCAGAACTGTTTGTCAACCTGGGACTCTGCTGCTTCTACTCCCAACAGTATGACATGACCCTGAACTGTTTCCAAAGGGCTCTGAATATTGCTGGCAATGGCATTGTGGCAGATGTTTGGTATAACCTTGGCCAGATTGCAATGGTAAGACAAATGTGTTAATTTAGTGATTCAAATGTGCAGATATCAATTGGAGGTTGTGAATATAATTTAAGGGTCTTAGTGACACCGTGTGGGCAGGGCAGTGTTTCCGCCTCTCAATTTCTTGTGATAACAACCACGCTGAAGCGTACAACAATTTAGGGGTTTTGGAGGCTCGGAAAGGTAGGAATGACCAGGCTGTGGCTTTCTTTCAGACTGCGAGTTCCATCGCCCCACACCTTTTCGAACCTTTGTATAACAAAGCGAAGATTGCCGAGTCTGTAAGTAGAACATTTGAGCCGATTCATTATCAACTAATTAGTTTCAAATACACAGGTAAATATTTTTATTTCCGTCCTAAAAGGTTGGAGATCTTCAAAATTCGTATGTGATTGTCCAAAGAGCGTTGCAAAACTACCCGGAGCATGCAGATTCGAAACAATTGTTCTCAAAATTGAAAAAGTATTTCGAAACGATGTAGTATTTATTTTAATGAGTAGATGTAATAAGCTATAATCACGTGTATTCAAATTGTACTTAATTATTCGTCATCCTCTTGAAACGCCATATTCATCAAAGGATTCCGTCTGGTCGTGGGGGGCAAGGGAAGGTCTGTAAGTTCCTCCTCAACTTGACCGTTATCCTCGTCATAGCCAATTTCGCCAAGACTGTCCCCTCCATCCTCATCATCTCCCCCGAAATTGAAATTATTGTCTACAACTGCATCTTCATCTGGGTCTGTGTCCCTCTCAAAGGCATATTCTCGCCTCTTGTCATCGTCAACCGTGTCATACAAGTCATCATCAGACAAGTCTTCTTGGCCCATGTTGTTTGTACTATTATTATTATTGATTCCAAACAGTGGATTGTTTGTGGACTTGTAGTTTTTGAAATCGTCATCATCCTCCACGCCAATAAGGACAGAGCCACCACTCCCGATGCTAGAAATACGATTTTTTTTCTTCACTTATCTAAATCTAAGAATTCATTCGTACTGAATGTTTTTTCAAAAATGAACCTGTACCTTTCAGCATCGAATGCGGGCATTTTCTTTTCGGAGGGATTGGTCGCCCAGAATGGGTTGGAGCCTTCGATTGCAAATTCATTTGTATTCGGCAAATCTAAAGCTGCACCAGTTCTATTCAATCCTGACATTTGAGATCCAAAGGTAGTAGCTGTCAGGGCTTTTACTCGTCGACTCAAACTGAAAGTTAGATTTTGAAAATGCCAATATAGTTTCTTGTCTTATGATGAATATTTAATTATCTCCTTCCAGCAGTTTTAAACAGGTAAACTAATGTTTGAACCCACCCCCTATTGTTGAAATAGCAGGTGGCAGCAAGTACAATGAGCACAACAATGAGAACACCGATTCCTGCAAGGAGGAGGTAAGTGATCATCTTATCATCTCCACCTACTGGAATTGCATTTCCCACCCCATTTTCTGCAAGGGACAACCCGTCGACGGTCAAGTTGAACCGAAGTTGTGTGAACACTTCAGGATCGAATTGCAGCCTACATGGAAATATCATGACTGATATCTCGGTTTAAGAATTGGATTTTCAATTTAAAAAAAATTTAACTTACTCATAAATAATCCCCGAGTTAACCTGGAAATAAAAGTACTCATTTTAATTCTTGGTATAATGAAGTACCCGTAAATGGAAATTGTATTTGCACAGCCTAACTTACAGGTTCGTCTTTGGTCAAATCGATGAAATAAGTTCGAACATCAGTGGCATTACTTGATTCCACGTTTTCCGTCGTCTTGTCAATATTACATCGATATCCAAATGCATCGGATAGAATATCTGCCACCTGAAATTGTTTTGGTTTTATTTCTAAGTGAACCTTTTCAAAATTCCTAACGCTCACTCACCCTCCCCATTTTCAGCAGCACGTCTGGCAGTCTGTTCAGAAACGTGAAGGTAATAAAATGAATCTCCTCGATCACATAGATTTTGCAACTTGTGACAGCAGTTAGATTTCCTGGAATCCCATTCGGGCAATTAATTAGCTAAGAGTTCATCTAAATTTTTGCTGATAATAATAATACCAAGATCCGTGGCAGTGACTTCAAACGTGTAGAATCCTTTCATGGACGGCTGGGGCAAGAATTGGAGTAGTAGTGCTGTGCTACTGTTTGATAACGTGGAAAGTCTAAATGGAGTGCTTATCGGTAGTGAAGGGTCAGAAGGTTTTATTCTGGAGATTTAAAAAAAATTCCAGCCATTAGAAAATTTCAAAATTATCGAACAGAAAGTACGGACAGTCACTCACGCTGAAGTAATTGCAAATATGATCTCATCATTGAGGTCACTGTCAATGACAGAAATTTGAGTTACAGTATCGTTCTCCGAATTACTTGTTGAGATGCCCCCACTGTAAATGCTATCTTGTCTTGCATACTCGGGAGGAGTGTCATATTCATCCCCAACGATGATGTTCACAAGTAAAAAGCTTGCGTTGTCAGGGTCTATATTTTCAGGAGGGACAGACCCCGGTGGGGGTGTGTTTGTATTGGACACAAATATTACAATTTGATGACTCTCAATTGTTTCTCTGTCTAAGGGCTGATTGGTTCGAATCACAGGCTTCTTAGTTGAGGAGTTTATTCCAGTTTCGAAATAGTCCACACTACCACCTGCAATGAGTTAAAAAAATACTTATAGTAAGAATGCCTTGGAATGACAATTCAAAATGAACAAAAGGTTCGAAAAATTCTTACCGACTATGAAATAGTAAATTATTTGCGGTCCAATCTCAGGATAATCTTCTACTAATTCGGAATCTGGGTCGGTCGCAGATAGGATTTCGGTTTCAATGATATTGTCAGTCTCTTGAATTGTGAGGTTTTGAGTTGATGTGGCAAATCGGGGTTCTCGATTATCATTCGGTACAACAACTATGGTCATTACGGTCGTGGTCATACGCGGTGGTTCCCCCAGGTCTGAGGCTTTGATCGTTAGCTGGGATTAATAAATCCCTTATTAAAGCACAACAGTTTCTAATCCTTGGCCAAGGGTGTAAATAAAATTAAAAATTAAAAACTCAAAGGTTTACCTTGTAGAATTGTGCATCTGGATCTTCCAGGGGCTTTGAGAGGTAAATCACTCCCGTTTTATCATTCGGGATTCCAAAGAAAGTAGAGCCATCATCTAAATATTAATTAAATGTCAGTTTGGTCCACAACGTCTTAAAGTTGAGACTTTTTTCTACCTTCGTCACCGTTCGCTACAATACTGTAGACAACTTCTCCATTTCCTTGCTCAAAATCGTCTTTAAAAAATTACACAAAATATAAATTTCACTCATAATTAAAGTTTGGTCTAAGGGATTTGAAACTAATTGTACCTTTATCGGTAGCGTAGACAGGATCGATTGGTTTGTTGTCCCACGTAACAATACGACCTGGTAGAGCCCCCTAGAAAATTCATGATTAAGTCACAGACTTTAAATAAAGTATTTTTATTGATCCGTTGTTCTCAAAACTTTATTACCAATGCGATTAGAACTCTTGTAGAGCCTTTGGCGTCTGGGTACACGAATTCTGTTGGATAGTTAATCAAAAGTCATTTGAAATTCAGATTAAAAAAAATTATTAAAAACCCTCTCATTGATTGAATTATCGTATATATAAATATAAATAAAGTAACGAACCCGGGTCATTGAAGTTTACATTCTCAATCACAATCTTATACGTCTCTTCAGATGACCTCGAGTTTGGACTTCCCTTGTCTGTAGCCTGTTATACCCCAATTTTAAGGAACGCACTGATCAATCAATTACTAAAATCCCCAGTCACTTGACCTTACCTTAAAAGTGACATAATAGACACCCCAAGACCCTGTGAAATTCTTGGTCGAAATGATTTGAGCATTTTTAAAATTTTCAGTTACTCCAGGAAACAATTCGCCAATTTTAAATGGCATTGGATCTAAAGAGATTTCCACCTCGGACTCCTTCACAACTTTAATAATCTCAACAGTGAACTGTGCATTTCCCACTGAAGGGTTGTCAATATCCCTGGGGAAATAGTTAAAACATTTTAATTTTATCTAAAGTTTTTTTAACCCACACTAATAGTTTCTTATGAAATCACAGACTTGATTAGAACCGTTTCATTGAACGCAGTATTATCTTGTGCAAGGTCTTCTTTGATGCTTAGCAAAGTGGGCCGCGGATCCGTTACGAACTCAGGGTCATGATTGTTTGAATCTAAGACGAGGTAGTCATACTTTCTAAAACTGAACTCAGATTTGAATGCAACCTAATAAAATCTATATAAATTTAAATACCTTTGACAACAATGTCTATGGTTGTCTGATTCCTGTTAGAGCCACCTTAGTTAATATTCATATCATGTAAATAAAGGATTTGACAATTTGTAAGTCTCTGGGAAAAAAATTACTGTCTGAAGATGATGAAGGGCGATAGTAATCGATAGCTTCGACAGTGACTGTGTATTTGGGAACATGGGTCCAATTGTACGCCCCAGGTTTAGCTGTCAGTGATCCACTCTCTTCGTCAATATCGAACTGTTCGAAACCATCAGTCGGAGTAGCTGTTTCGATAAGTCGGTAATTCACTTTACCAAACTTGTCGCCTATAGGATTTTGAAATAGGATTTTTTAAATTAAAAAAAAAAGTTAGGCTCGGAATCATTAAATTTACGAACCTTTTTTGTCTTTGTCAGTTGCAAGGAATTTTACGATTTCGATGGCATCTTTCACCTCCTCATCCACTTCATAGTCCAGTTCGTTATACTTTTTGTCCCAGGCTGGAGTGTTGTCATTAATATCATCCACTGTGATAATTATCTGTGAATGAAATACAACTTTTAAGTTAACTGACCGATTCTGGAGCAAATGGAACAAATTGCAGTGAGATTTTTTTAGCCGTTACATCAACAGAAGCCGTATGATCGAGTATTCCATCAGACACTGTGATTGTATACACTAGCTGGTCTGTGTCCGTGCCATAAAATTTCTGCTCTTCCCGATCAATTTGCTTATTTTTCTGCCGACGTAAAATGGCTTTGCCAAGTTTGTCATTTTCACCAGCGTCCAGTACAACTAACTCTTCCATTTCCTTACAAATCTCGGCCGTGGTAGGACAGTCTTTTATCCTAGTTTAAGGTTCACACAAATTTAACGAATGCGTCATGTTAGTACTTGGAGTTGTTCAAGATCTACTTGGGATTCCAAGTCCCTTAAAATGTCATACTTGTAGCCAAAGACAAAGTTAGTCTCTTTGTCTGGATCTCTGGCTCTGAAAGTGTAGATTTCCCGTTGAACATCCGACGAATTATCTCCCCCGCTGTCGAACCCTTCTGTTTCTGTCACTGTTACCTGGATATTTTCTAGATTGTCTTCCCAATAGGCTATAGCAATAGTAGACAACCAACAAAGATATATAAACCATAAAATATGATTTAGGATATGATCATTAGAAATTTCAATGACTAAATTAATTAAAAGTCACGTACGTTTTTCGTCGTTTATATCCGAGATCATAATGGTCAGGGGTTGGGATATGGACCTAGCTCCTGGATTTTCTGGTGCTGTGTTAAGATCTTCGGCAGTGATTGTGAGGTCCACCCTGTCGATTTCTCGTTCTTTGTTCCCTTCACGGTCCGGCGAAAGTTGTCCAATGACAATCTCGGCAATTTTTTTCTTATTATTCGTGTCATCCGTAATTTTGATTTCAAACCACCTTAAGATAGTTAATAAAAGTTAATTACTATTTTTTTTAGCTGAGAATAAGAGTTAGCATCGTACTTTTCAATGTCTTCGTCAATCGTGTCTGTGGAAATGTAACCGGAGGGATGGGATCCGTTCTTTGTAAAGACTTTATTCACTGACAAAGTAAGCCTAATATCTGCATCAAGGTCTGCATCTTCAGCTACAATGTTACGCAGGACTAAAGAGCCGGTTGTGAGGCCTTCACTAATATTGGGTCGTCCAGGGGGCTTTTAAGTTTTAATGAATCAAAATATTTATTATTACAGACTTTCTAATTAATGTTTTGTTAATTAAAAAAAAATATGATTATGAAAAAACTAATTTAAACGTCCTATGCTTTCATAAAGTTGTAAGCATAAGAGAATTACTTTCATTCGTAATTTCAGATCGGAACCTTTTAATTTAAAATAACTTGTTATCTTACCACTTTAAGATCTACTGGAGAATCATTAACGTCTAGGATTTTGAATCGAACTATCGTGTTCGTTACTCGTTGGTTGGCTTCATCCGTTGGATTATCGTAAGCTTCAACAGTAAAAAACTCCTCAGACAATCTCTCGTAGTCGAAATTAACTAAATTATTCACCGTCATTCTTCCCGTTATTGGATCGATGTCTATTGGAGGGCGGGCTTTACTGTACCACCGGTATCTAGAAAATCCCAATTCCCAATTTTAAAAACTCAATTTCCATTTCCCCTCGACTTAATTCAAGGACAAACGGAGCATCGACAGAACACACTAACACCAAAAAAAACGTACCTCACGCTTTTACTTCCATAATTGTCCGACTTGTCCTCATCAGTGGCCATGATTTCCAAAGCCTCCCCGTCATCAGCCCCGGAAGGGCAGATGGGTTTAGCTGGATCATCCGGGTCGACTTTTTTCAGAACGGTACCCACAGCTAAGTTTTCGCAGACGAAAAACTCGTATCCATCTGTCCCCCCTTCGGTAACGAAAACTGGACTGTGGATTAAATGCCATGTCTTAATCGTAAAGTTAATCCAACATTTACGGAATCTCTGTTCAACACTTGACTAAACTAACCTGTTGTCATTAATATCCGTGACTGTTAAAAGGACATTCGCTGTGGCTGTATGTGTCGGTATGTCCTTTTCCGTGATGACAATCTAGAAAAGACACTCAAGCTAATGATTTGTGAATACATTTAAGATTAAAACTGGAAATGGGAAAGAAGTCGAACCTGAAAGGAAATCGGTTTTGAAAAGTCAAATCCCTCATAGTCCAGCTTGGAAGGGTCCTTAATTCCAATGGAGTACTCTGTGATTCCCGAGCTTTCTCCTGAAGGTTGTATTTGCAAAGCATCTTGAATCACCTGTGGTGTAGTGGGTCCGAAGACTGCAGTGTATTTCGAAAATTGCAGTGTCTGATTAATTTTTTAAACTGTCAATTCACCCTTGTTTTAAAGCATAATTAAAAAACAAAGGATTAACTCACCGGATCCAGATCTCGTACAATAAACGGCTTATCCAGTGATAAGGTTGTGATGGAATTCTCTGGAATCCTGACGCTAAAAGACTCGGAATCTTTGCAAAGTAAGGTTGGGTCACCGCTCGTTGTCGCGCACAACTGAGGGAACTGGTCCTAAAGGGTGTACCGGGTAGTTTAGAGACAATGGTTTTGTAGTTGTTTACATAATGAACGTTTTAATTTTAAGTACATTGATATCCCGTATGTTGATAAACATAGATCCATTAGTCTGTAGCTCGAGAGGTTCTAGACCCGCGGTAGCTTTTTCCTTGGCTGTGATGATCAGCGTTATGGACAACCCGCTTGTCGCTGCAAACAATTCCTCCGCATCAATCGTCCTGATTATGCTGATGTCTCCAGTTGATTGATTGATTTTGAAATATGGGTCGATTCCTGGGCCGGTATGTTCTAAAGGTTTGGATAAAAGTTTTAAATTTTTTAAATCAAGTAAATATAATTGAATGTGTCGATCAGTTTTTGGGGAAATACCTCCAGTTAAAAAATACTCTATCGGCCAGTCTTTTCCAAAATCTCCATCTCGGGCAGTTACCTTTTGAATTATGGTATTCTACAAGCAATCATTTAAAAATAGGTTACAGTTTAAATAAACAGGTTGCACGAGAAATGGTTTAGACTAAATGCTTATAAATAAAGAACGTACTACTGCCGTGTCTTCCGGAACCTCCTTGATCGAAGGGGGAAGTGTCCATTCTGGGGGCAAGTTGGGTATGTCAATGACGTCGATGGGGATTATGATGGAGTCATTATGGATATTACCCGAGTCCTTTGTAATAAATCGGATTTTAATTCTACTTCAATTTATAATTAAACACAAAAGAATGAATCGCTTACGAAAACTGATATTTTCAGTCGGTGCATCGTATGTTCCTTGTAGTTGAGTTGTCTTTGAATAAAAAGCTGACCACCATCCATTCTGAATTGGCTTTGGGATCCGATAACAACCTGATTTAAAGTTATTTAAGTTGCATTTATGATCATTTCAAATATAATATTATCAACTTAAAGTTCAAGTGGTAAGATTGTACCTCCAGTTTATACGTAATTTTCCCAACATCGATTTCGTCCTTGTCCGTCACAATTAAGATCATAATAGGATCTGGAAAATCCTATAAAAACCGGTTAAAATATATAAATAAGAGTTCTTAATTACACTAGCATCATTTGAATAATGTACCTTCAACTCTTCCTGGCTGTCCAAGATGGAAGGGATGGTGCCTTCAATAATGACTGCATTGTCATTCTCATCGACCGTTTCGATATCAAAGAAACGAAAAGATGAGCCTTGAGTTAGTCTTATCACAAACTTGCTGACTGTCTCGTAATCGAGCCTTCCAATGAGCACCAAGAACCATTCACCGTTTGCTGTTTCGACATCGAAAAGTGGAACCGGTGGGGGTGGACCTGAGGACACTATACTTAACGTCACGATCTCCGGCCCTACATAAAAACACCAAGGGGATCTCAGCGAACGGTCCACCAGAAAAATTAGTCATAATTCGTATAACTCAACGCATACCTGTTGCAAAGATTTGGGCAATTCTCAATCGGAAAACTTCTTCTTCGGTTTTGGGAACATTCTCAAGAATTTTTATCTTGGAATTGCCTGATGGATTAGGCTCAACGACCACGCCCGGTGGAGGGTCAGTAAGAGGGCCCAGTAGTGTATCTTCGAATGCTCCTATTTGTTGAAGATTTTCAAAAATAAATTCCCAATCCCTTAAAAGAATTAGGTGAGTTGTTTTATATTATGGGACTTACCTAAGGAAGGGGTTACCAACACTAACACTATGTACAAGATGCCTAAGCAAGTTTCCCTACTTTTCCACCTCATTTTAAATATAAAGATTGAAAGGTAAATGGAGAGTCTAAGGGCTTGTGGGCCTGGAACTATTTGAGTCAACCTCAATTGACACTGGAATAAGGAAAAACGATCCGATTAGTGGTTGAAAGATAAGGACACTTATCAATTATCGGGATTGTATGGCCTGGACAAATGACGATGACTCGCGCTTGTCAAATGTCCCAATACTCTTAGCTGGACATTGTGGGTGAGGCGTATGGAAACGGTGTGAAATCTTATCGTGGAATATCATGAACAAGTTTGATTGATTTCTTATCTCAAAGTGAGTGTCGTTTGCTTTGTCCCTCATTGGGGATTTTATTTAATTGGGATCGTGTATTGAAATTGTCACTGGAATGTTGTTGAGGATAGATTATAACGATGAAGTCAGAGGCTTTTATTGCACGTTGAATAATAATTGGAAATGTCACCCAGCTATGTTTGGAAATGCATTTTTGATTTGCAAATTTATTCAGTTTTTCAAACATTTAAATTCCAAATCACATGTATAATAATATAGATTCGAGGAAATGAGTGAAAAGATAGGAGATAATTATAAATTATAATAATAATCACAATTGCGAGTGAAAAATTAACTTTTGACATGCTTATAGAGTCTCTTACCTAGTTTTACCTACTACAACTTACTACATTGACGAAAACGACGTTCAGAATCGAAATGTAATCGATTTTTTTTCATTTCTGTAACTATTTCCCCTATTTTATTTAATACATTTTGAAGACGAATACGTTTTTTTAATAAAGTTTTGTTTACAACTCAGTGGTAATAGATATATCTCTAAAGCTTGACTGTATTCAGAGCTCATTCATTAAAATAACACAAAAATATTTAAAATTGTGTCACACACGCATTTTTAAATACAGTTTATGTGACAATCTCGCAGTTTAATTTTTTTAAATAGAATTAGCAGGTTTTTTTTACAGTTTAACAGATTTAAAATTCCGAATGTCTACATGCTACACAACCTACGATGAAAATACGAGGGATAAGTAGGAGTTAAATAGTTTTTAGGTAATTGTTCAAGGTTTGAGAGTTGTGCTCTGCAAGAGTTGTGGACGGGCTTTGAAATCTCAATTTTTTATTTCCTTAATTAATATTTCGTTTATATTAGAGGCCGAGTGAGTTTTCAATATCTTGATCGGAAAACTCGATATTTTTCTCTCGAAAATTTCGACTTTTAGAAATTTTCTAAAATGACTGCTTTTATATTATACCTTTTACAAGACATCAATTTCCGCAAGCACGATTATTATTTACAAAAAATTATATGTCACAGGAAATTGAGAATGAAAAGCGGCCCCACTTCACAATTAAGCTCTTTAACGTTTCCACTATTTTAAAGCTCTCCTAAAAAGTGGTAAAATCAAATGCTGATAACCCAAGTTTATGATTCAGAGCATGGGTATGCTGCCAAAATTTCTTACATTATCTTTTCACCAGTTTTTTTGCATATAAAAAAATTCAAAGCCGTTACAAAACCGATTTCCAAAAAATCAAGCGGTTTAAAACATTAAAACCTCTGAATTTACCCTTTCAAAACCCGGCACATGCCAACTTACCAATTTAAACCTACACCCACGAAATAGTCAAGAACCATAAAATTATGCGGCATTTAAAAAATAGGAGCATCAACCAATTTCGATAATACACACGCTTTGAAAAATATATCTCTTTTCACATTCGAGAGAGAAACTCAATCAAGGTTAAGTTTTTTTTCTCTCTCGGTATTTTAAATTTTCTTTTGTTGTAGCAAAAATAATACCAACAGTTTCATCATCCTCTACAATTCAATCTAACAGATCAATTACCACCGATCACACCCAATCATTTTATATTCCCTACCAGTTACCAGCATCCAGCAAAGTACATAAATATACCACATACCACACTTAATGAAGTGCGTCATTAAAAATCACAAACAAAATCCACACACACTGAGGACACTAATTCATCATCAATATACTGTCCGTGTCATCAGCTCAAAATTCTCTGTCTCACCTCACCAGTCACTTTCAGTCAGGTTACACTTTCAGTAGCGATTGGAATTTAATTTTCATTTCATTAATACATTTAGCTAACTTTATATTTGTAATCACAACATTGTCAAGCAAGTTACTTTTTAACATGTCCAACTGGGCTGCAAATACGCTTCTTACGAATTACAGTAATTACACACTAGAACTTATCTGAGACTCGACTCGGATGTAAGCAGTACAAATCCAAATGACACATTGAGATTAACAATTAGCAAACTAAAAACTATGGTTGACTCCTAGAGCTAGAATTACTACACACGGAGAGTGGAGAAGTAATAGGTGAGTTAATTTTTGGACTTGTGACTGGCATTGTGCGGACTAGTAAAAGGAGAGCAAACCCTCAAGTGCGTTTCACTCAATGGGACAATCAGATGACCAAAGTGACCAAGTTTTGACCCCAGGTCAATGGTCAAAAGTCAAATGCCTAGTCTTTCTTAGGAGATTCCAGGTTATGATTCAGCTCCGCCATGTACCCAGCCAGTTCCTCCCCAGTGTACTCACTCTCGTCCATGTCCTGTAAACTGCTGTTGCTGATCGTGTTGTTGGACTTGGCAGAGTCGACCGAGGAGTAGCTTGTAGCTCGACAAGTGTTTTTATGAATCCCGATGATCCCGACGGCATTTCCACTGGAGCCGGTCCTAGGTCTTTGAAGGATTCCACCCTGGACTAATTTGCTATTTCCCTTAGAGTCGAGGACAGCCACGGCATACGTGGAAGGGATTGCGGAATCGCTTGGACGTCGGTGGGTTCGCCTCATTAGGAATCCACCGGAATGCTTCTTGGGAATTTTATTCGAGTCCTTTTTCCGGCATAGGAGGGCTCTCAGGCCCGTGGGCTGTTGGGGCTTTGCTGCTTGACTAATGGGTCCCTGGCTTCATAAAATGGGACATCTGTTATTTTCATTACATTGGAGGGTGTGGGATTAAATGACATCGCTGGAGGTCAAAGGTTCGGGATTGAGTCTTGAGGGATTTATTGGGGACAACAACTAAATTTTTTTTCTGTATTAAACTTGCAATCCCTATGCACCGAAAAACGGATAGTGTAAAATGTAAAGGAGGAAACGAACGGATTTACGACAGTTTTGAAATATACGAGTTTGTACTCAAAGTTGAATTGGGATTTTTAAGCAGTTTAAGAAAATTGACAGATTACACTAATTTAAATTTTTTTAAGCTAAAAGTTTCGAATATTCTAGTGCCTCGGTTATGCTTGACGTGTACCGATACCTGTAACGAATAGTAAACTTGAAGAAAAATCGAGACAAAAAAATTCCCTTCCTGTGAAAACGTAAAAATTCAATGCATAACGAGTTTTTAAAAAAATCCTAAGAAGTGCATGGACCAGGGTCAAGGGCATGTCAAGGAATGTAAAGAAACTTACACTAAAAGTCCTCAAAAAGTTAAACAGGAGTAGGGAAAGGTGTAATTCCGACAGACCTTTTATCCAACGTGGCCATGGGAATCATCCCATCTTTCTCGCACGGACTGGAATTGACAATGGTCATCGAGTTCTTGGGCTCATTGTTGTGACAATTCCCATTCCCATGAATGCTCCCATCCCTTCCGTTCACCCCGGCGAAATTAGCCCGGAGGAACTTGCTCGAGTTGTTCACCGAGGACTTCATATTAATGCGGCGGCAGGAACAGGTCGGAGTGATCCCTCGGCAGTGCAAGCATTGCGGAGTCTCCGAGGCCAAAAGATCCCTTTGACGATTGTTTCTCTGACTCGTGTAGTGAAGAACTCCCGTCCGCATCGACCGGTGCGAAATGGCTGAGTATGTCCGATTGTGGAGACGGGAGTTGTTCGGTCGACCACAAAGTTGACCCATCGTGTCCTGCATTCAAAATTAAGGATCACTATGGATCAACTTTCCTGATTGCCTCTGCTAAGCTGTTGTAATAAATTGGATTACTACGTTATCGGCTCTATTATGCTCGTAGTAGGAACTTCGTCCTACTACACTATAGGGTTTTTTTGGAATTCGAATCGGGAAACTTATTGTTTGCTAGTGGGTCATATCCAGCACCTATTGGACAACTCGTTTAAAGAGAGTCTGGAAACTGTAAACGGAGGATCGTTAAATAAATTGCTTCCCTTAATTTGTAAACTCACCTTAAATGCCTGCCTGAACTTGTTACTCATGGTGTGATCTGAAATTTAAAAGGGGTAACAAAAATCCATTCTTGTAGATGTAAAAACTGGTCAATGTATGTGGATATATCTTGTGGACTTACAGAGTATAGGGTTAATTATCGTCGATATGTAGTACAAGATGCCACTAACATGCGTGATTCCTTGGTAGATAGTCATAAAGAGATCTGACGGAGGTACTTCCGTCTGGGACTTCCCATACAAAGCCATAAGTCCTGAATTCAAAATAAACGATTAGCATGGGTGGAACTTTGCTGATTGCCTGGACAATGCTAATCCGACTAATGAGAGGTGGGAGCTTGTGACCTACGTACGTTGTAAATGGAAGGGGAACCAGCAGACGAAGAAGCCTAGGACGACGGCCACTAAAAATGACAAATACACACAATCACACACACAGCATGGCCAAAATACATTGAGTTTGGTATAAATTTATTCCATATTTATTCTATCATCCCAAGATTCGAAGCCGACAAAGATGTCCTCATACATATCTGTAGGTACATAGAGACGCGGGAATTTCTTGTGTTTGGTATTAGTAGATGAATTCATTTATTCATAACTGGGGAACCCCTGATTTCAAAAGCAGTAGCTAATATGTGCGTTAGAAATGAGCTTCTTATTTCCCATGTCTAGAGAAAATGGAGGGATTACGGCTCAACAAGCTCATCACACCAGCTCCACGAACCTTAAAAGACTCAAAAGACTTTAGAGGGAGAGAGAGAGAAAAACGGAAGACAATTTCCAAGAGGGCTAATCCTCCTTTTATATAAATGATTGTACAAAGAGATCGTTGAGGATCCTCGTGGAGAACTCCAGACTCTCGATCCTTCTGGAGAAGTCTGGAGAATGAACTCAAGACTCTCGGGGCTCTCTTTGTTGGAGGAAGCAGGCCGTGACTTACGATATGATAATTTCCAACAGCATCTTCCGTCTTGGCTCATTTCCACAACAACTTTCACCACTCACGCCACGTTCTCTATTGCCAAGGATGCCGAGGGGGCTTCTAGAAAAAATCTAGACTCCTTTTTCAAGAGTTTTTGACGGAGGAATTTAGATTAAGGAAAGGTCTGATGAGGATACAATTATAGTTGGATGTAACAATGGAACTGCATATTGTGTCAAACCTGGATTGTTGGATAATTGACATGAAAAATCGAAATCAAAATTAGGATATTGGAAATCCCTAGTTTATTTTCGTTTCTGCTTTCATTTGAAAAATTATTAGAATTTTCCTTTACCAACATACGAGTAATACTAAATATCATATTTTTCCTTAGCCATCTCTATGTTAATTATGACTTTCTTATTGACAACAAAAAAATTGTACTTTCTCTTAGTGCACTTAACAGTCGAATTTTCACAATCCCAGGTGAAAATAAGGAAAAATTATTGAGATCATGATTTTCATTTTTTTTTATTGATTTGTTCGAAACAATGCACTAATCTATTGTAAGTACAAGAAGGTTGGGCCATTCTGCACATGAGACGTATACGGTATGTAATCCCTTGATTTGAGATATGCTAATTTCCATGCTAAATGATAAGGACTGTTTCAGACGACTTTGTCTCTCTCTTGATTTGTGACCTGTTTTGTCAAGATGTTATGTAGCTCGGTCCTCGTCCTGTTCGAGGTGGATAGATTATACACCCTTATAGTGACTACTGTATGGACGATAGAGATTGCAGCTATTTATACTTTCTATCATATCCTTGGGAAAGCTATGCATGGAATATATTAGACGTAATTTTATTCACTTGGCTAGGTTAATATCCACCCGGGATTGATTGACTTGAGGAGGTTAGATTAGCCTTGGAATTGTAAATTTTATTATGTCTTTTCCCTTGAGGATGGATGTGCAAGTAAGTCCATGGTAGTTTTGGGTGTGCATATGAAATGGAAATCTGCTACTTTTCCGGGAGAAACGTGTTCTATTTTTTCTGACCTTGGGCAATATATGGTAATATGGAGGTGTAAATATTTCCCTCGTCATTTATTCTAATCCGTCGGCTTGCACTGTTTTCACTGAATTTTGAAAGAGCTATGGAATCTATATCTTTTCAAGATCAGACAGGCGTTAAGCGTTAGGCGTTATATTTATAGAATGGAAATTTTGAGAGAATAGGACGCGGAGAGTTTCCATGTGTAAATGTACAGTTTTGCTTTCAATCCAATTGTCGATGCCAAAAATTTAGAGATAGCTTTCTTTTGAAATGACTACAACAAGTCACTTAAACAATTTTGAGATTTGCGAATAAATTTTACTGTCGTTTTTTTTAAATCTCCTTAAAATATAGAAACATTTCAGATCTTCAATATGTACTAATGTACTAGCTATTCTATTGAAGATTAGTAACAATCTAGAAATACAGGAACTCATACCTCTTAAGATTTAATCCTAATTTAAAACCCTAATCATCATTAAAATCTTATACAATCCATTTGACTAACTATCCTTCAGGGTGTGATAAATGCTTTGAAAGTTCCAAGGCTCAAAAGCCAAGGACTCATCTGTCCCCACTAAAACTTTCCCTAGCAGGAAGACCTCTGCCCTACCTGCCACACATCAAACTGTCCTTTACATTGGAATTTCCCTTGGAATTTGCATCCCCCAGCCCTCCCTACCAAATCCCAAACGAGTGTAAGGAAAAAGTACTCGACTTAAGTGAGGAGATTAGCCTCAAGAAGAAGCTCTCAAAGTTAATTAACTCCGAGACTTACCCAGCATACGAATGACGTGACTTTGGGAATGTCGATTTTGAGTCCGCGGCTCCACGCTCAACTCCTGACTGCTGTTCCGAGTCATGGGCCCCTTCCTCGACCTCCGCAGCTTCAGCCCAATGAGGATGTAGAGGACGGTGATTATCGTCATCGGAATTGCAAAGAAGACGCAGATGGAGATCTGAAATGCGTACGGGAAGATCTCCCGGACAAGAGTGCACCAGGCTCCTTTGATCAGCACCCAGTTCGGGTCGTGGCGGCTCATCTACAAACAAAGTTAATGAGTTAAGGCATTTCAGTGTCAAGACCGAATCTGAGTTCTCTCCCGGGTAAATCTAAAGCTCCCGGTGGTCTCCTAAAGTCCTAACAAGGTTAGTTATAAGTTGGTTACAACTTGGGACTTTGTAGTACTTTGTAGTACAATGGCTGAGACAAGCCGATATCAATTAGGACTTGAGGTCTGAGATGCTACCAAGTTGGTGAATGTCTTCTGAGGATAATTGAGATTCTTGGTTGAGGCTTGGGCTTTCTGGTGTGGTCTTGTGAGTGGTGGCATTTATTAGGATTGGGAAACGAAGCCACTCATCAGGTTTGCTGAGAAAGTGATGATTTCATTGTGTTTTCCATGATGATGATGATAAAGTTACAATGGGCTGAACTTGCAAATGGAAATTGATGGGGAGGTGGAGTGGAGGTTCTGTCATCCTAAAGTCAATTTGTCATCAGAGTTTTCAGAGAATTGCTTAAGCGTCACCCTCAACCATGTCCATAGGCAGAAGGTGTCATTGAAAACATTGAAATGAAAACTATGAGCAAGCAATTTCATAGCCCACATGCTCCCCCAGATATTATCCTACATAATAATTGTGTGATCAGTAATTACTTTCTCATTGTTTCATAAAATGAGAATCATTTAGTGATATATTCACAAATGCTGAAAGTGATTTTAAAATAGGGAGAATATTGGAAATTTCGAAATCCCTAAAATTCCATTCCCAAAGTGTACCGAGGAGTTCAAGTGTCAAAAGCAGAAAAGGGAGAGAAAGTCATTACTGAAGCACAAAGAGAAATGAGAGCAACGTGCCAAACTACTTCATCACACCAACATCATCAACACACCAATTTTATAAAATCAACATGTCCCCCACGTTCCCATTTGCCATGCCACACTTTCTCAATCCCCTTCAATTGTGTGGATGTCATCTATTAATTTGATACACAATCCTCAAACGATTCACAGGCTGGAAATCCTCACGAAATCTGTTGGCCAATCCCCCTTTAAATTAACCCAAACTTCCTCTTCACAATCGAAGCAATTACAGATCCTCTCTGTCCCCGCTTGGCAATCCGACTTATTTATATCCTTTTGCATATAGATGAATAAACTAAACAGCCACTAAATATCTGAATACAATGTCCAACACTTGATAAACTTGCATTTAAGGATTCCGGGTATTAGTCCGAAGTGGTCTGGCTCCTGGGAAGAGGCAGTGGGGACCGTTACACAATTAACGGCCGACTGGGTCCGCTCCTGTCACATTAACAATGGTCATTTGTTTGCACAAGGGTTGGTGGATTGGAATTCCCCGAATTCTTCCACCTCGCCGATCCGAGGGCCAGTGTGTCATGTTAATTAGTCCGTTTGGGCAACTCTCCAAAGTGATCCTCGGGGAGTCTCTCTTTGTTTGCTATTATCGGTGGACTGAGGTGAGGTGGCCAAAGTAAATTATTCCCATGGCATGTTAACTTTGACTTGGATTTGGGTGCATGGAAATTAGAGATTCGAACGGGATCTGGCCAGAGTGGAATGGAAAGCCAAGAGCCAGAATCAATTGCCAGACTCAACTGTCAAAGTGTTTGCCCGTTTTCTATTGGAAACTTAAAGAGTTGTAGTTGTAAATTAATTTGAACAGTAGTTTAGAAAATTAAACAAATTGCCAAACCCCTGTCACTATCGTCATTATCATCATCATCATCAACTCGATCCTTATTTCATTCCCTGTCCCCAAAAAATGTCCGAAATGTCACACGGAAAGAATATTTTGGAATTCCTCTCTATTTTTTATATTCCCATTGTCAATCACCGTGGGACAATAGATTAAACTATATCCTCCAAGTATTAGAGATCGAAGTCTGGGAGTTAGATTAGATTGCCAATGGTACACACACACAGTACAAGATCTGGAATGGGATAATAACGGGGAGACTGTAGACTTACATGATCCCTGACGCCAAACTGGGCGGCTTGGGGCAGAGCTAAGCAAAATGCCACGATCCAAATGATCCCGATCATCCGAACGACTCGAGAGAGTTGGGACAATTTGTGACTGCAAACACAATTAAGGAAGTTAATTAATGTCAATTTAACAAACTGCTTCAGTGGCTACATTCCTAGTTTAATAGCACGTGTATCCAACATCCAATATCCCTCTTTCCAAATGTACAGATACACAAGTTTTTTATCCCAAGCTTTTGTAGCTAATAATTATAGTAGAGTAGGAAAGTTTTGGTTGTGCTGACCTTTTTAAAGGGTAGACTATCGCCACGAACCTAAGGAATAAAAAAAAAGTTTGTCGGTTTATTTTTTTGCCAACCATTTCCAGAGTTTGTCCATAAAGGATTTTGGGCCAGGGATACCATTAAGGATATGATAGTATTTTACTTAAATGTGGTTTCCCTTTTAGCTCCTTGTGTACTCTTCAGCTTGGGTCTTGGGATGGAGAGGATGTATAAGCAAGAGAGTTATTTTTGAAAGTTTTCGAGAGGAAAAGGGAGTTGGCTTGAGTTGTATTGATAAACAGAAATAAAATATACATCCTTACCAACATATAGAGATAGATAAACATTATAGATAGACGATGGTACAAAATGAGATGTCGTTCATGGGTGATAGACTTGGGAGCTTGGGTTGGAGTCATTCAAGTTGGGAAGGATTAGTAAACATATATGAGAAATATCTAACAAACCTTTCGACCGTAAAGGCCGTGATTGTCAAGACGGTGGCATTTGCTGATGTTTCCGCAGCCAAGCCCCGGATCACGCAGAAAGCTTCGCCGAAGAAATACGGGTATTTGATCCAAATGTGGTAGATTTCCTGGAGGGATAGGCCACAATCAAAATATAAGCCAAAAAACCCCAATTCCTATATCATTAATGGGACCATTTCCAAATCTCAGCTCATCAGCCAAAGAGCCTGGCTTTTTTCAATTAAAATTTAGTAATTTTTAATAAAAACGGAGGGCAAAGGGTTGACAAAGGAGAAGAGGCTGGGCTTACCTGCGGTAGTCCACTGATTAGCAAGAGGAGGTCAGACATGGCCAGGCTGTAAAAGGAAGGAAGAGAGTCATGCTATTTATAAAAGCCAATTTTGGGAGAATTAAATTCTTTTCGTTGTTATCGTGGGTGGGAGTGGAGATAAAGAGTTGGGGTCGTTGGTCGTAGTAGTCGTAGGTTTTTGATTTTATAAATATGTAATAGAACATCGGATACTGCTTTTTGAAGGGGGAAAGTAAAGACAAAAGTCCGGCTTCACCATACTAGAGAGTTTAAATACTTAGCTCGGAGTTTTGGGCCGGAAAGGAAAGACTAAACTACTGTCAAATTCGTTTTCATCGTCTTTATTCATACTCCGAATTTCCGTTTTTAGCTCGTTCGGTAGGACTTTTTATGTAGCCCATGTGCTTAGGATTAGTGTGGGTCCTTACGGTGAGTAGACTTATGTTGCAACTGGTTTTAAAATATGTTTAAAAAATCTGAAATTCAGCGTTTTGCTTTTGCATTACATGCAATAAACTTGTTTTTTACAAATTCATAAATATCAGAAAATTCTACCTCCATTGATACACAATACAAATCGAAACGGACTCAATATCGAAATCAATCATCGAAATCAATGCAATGCTTCTATGTACTTTCAATAATTTCGAATTCAAAATCCAGCCTTGCGAACGAATTCATTGCGTCCTAATAGTACAAGTGCCCTGAAATGCCCCAACCTCACCTGAAAAGGTAGTAAGTGTTGGCTTATATATTTTTATGTAGAGTCAGGACTCATTTATTTCATTCGGTTTTATGTAATAGTAGCCCATACTTGAAATAAGGGGAAGAAGACTTTTTCTCTCCAGCTGGGAGTTCTCCAGCACATATAAAAAAACTCCCCTTTCCGGTTTTAAATAAGAAAAGGAAGAATTTCTCAGGGAAGAAGGTCTGGAGTTTCAAACTATAAATGGAATTGGAACGCTCTACTTGTTAAATTGGAAATTACCTGAACAGATAGTAATTGGTGGCGGTATGCATGTAATTCGTCTTTGCAATGACCGCACAGGTACTGATGTTCCCCACGAGACCGCTGAGCAGTATCAACATATAAATACACGTCATCGGAATGGCAATAGACAAAGGATCTCTCAAGGGATACTCTGACAACTCTTCCTCCATCAATTCCTTCATGCTCCGATTTCCGAGCTCAAATGTACTCAGCGTTGACAGATAGCCCGAGTCGTTCCCAATTAAAACACCAGTCGACAGTCCCATCCTCTCCATCCCGGACTCATGAAAAAGCGTCTGATTACCGCTGATCCCCCGGTAGTGATCATTCATATCCTCACCCTCCCGTATCCTTGAGGATGCTGAGGAGGATCCTAGAGGAGCTGGAGATGAGGACAGGTACAAATAGTCCTGGAGGACTGGCCCCACTGCCAGCCCGGAGGGTAGGCTTCCAAGTGTTCCAAGGGCTGCTACTGCTACGGAAATCATCATCATTGCACCACAGCTTTATTTCCCCCTAGGGCTCCGACGATGATCCGGTTCCATCAAACTAAATCAAATCAACACAGTTTGGTCAGAGGGGATCTCCTTCACTATATTTACATACGACGCAAGGTTATGCACATGATTTCGAAATGTTTGACTCGGCCCCACTAGACTTTGTTGTGCGTGGTTGTGACGATTACACAACAATGGGGATGCATACATTTGTAGTCGAGTTTAAACAAGCCCTGAGGGGTCAATAGAAGTTGGAGTGGAGTGGCCACAGAGTCGTAGGGCTTTCTCCAGTCAAGAGATGAAAGAGACGGCCGTGTGTATGCAAATATACGTATGGACATCCATCAACTGTCAAGTTGATTGATCTTCCCTTTCGGATTTGTGCAAATCAATCCTTTTTTATTGGTATGGAGAGGCCCATGCCGCTGAGCCAATATTTACTCTCGGGTTGGAATTAAATGTCAAGTTGATTGAGTCTCGTCCATCTGAACCACTTTGAAGGTAAAGGGGTCCGGAATTGATGACACAATTTAATTTCCCGGGGCAAGGTAAGAGATTGCAAAATTCCCAGCTAATGAATAAATGATGGAGATGATCCTTCTAGCATTGAGATGGATTTAGGAATACGAAAAAAAACCATTTGAAATTCATATGAGTCGAGTTTTCCTTTAATATCCGTCTCATGATTGATGTATCACTCAGGCATGTAAATTGTCACATGGATTTCACATCCTCAAATCCCTCCTACCGATTCCATTCTCCAAGTAAAAACATAACATGAATAACGATGCTCTCTCAGAGATGATCTGAGCTAGTGGACATTCGAAAGATATAAAACTGAGCTTTGGGCTTGAGAAGTTGGTCGGATTATTTTTTATAGCCTTTTGTGGGAAAAAAATGCCAAATAAATTGAACAAGTGGATTATTTTGAAATTATAGGAGATTTTCTTGTCTCTTTCTCAAGAGGAGAGAAAGTAAAGAGGAAGGGGGGGGGCATTGTTGCTATAAATCACATTCTTTTATAAGCAACCAAGTGTACACACTAGCTCCCTTTGTATCTTCTTGGAGGCTAGAGCTATTGGATTTTGGCATCAACGATACCCTTGGAGCTTCAATGTCTGAACGACAGGCTTTCTTTATATTTTGCTGTACAAACTCCTGGCTCTTTCCAGCCAATCTTTCTGTTTGAGATTGTTATTAGCTTTCCCTACTCTTTCTCTGGTTAAAAGACTGGAGATGATATAATTTAAGGATAACAATGGAGTAGATACAAAAGAGCTCAAAACAGCTTGTCCCTCCTTCAAGGACTGGAGTTTATTCTAATTTGTAATAAAAATATTATTACACCACTTACTGGGGAGAATGGGAACGGAGAGGAGCTGGGACGATGTGTTATGGCCGAACCGAAAATTCGGGGAATGTCTTAGGTGTTACTTTTTAACATAACTTTTTATTCTATATATCATATGAAAAACAGCATCAAATCTACTGAGATTGTGTCATAATATTTTCACGGATTCATTGCTCACGTCCTTTTAAATGTTCAAGGGTTTTGAAATGGCTAAAAGTAATTTCTAATCATGCAGGGAATGTCTGTAGGAAAGGGGAATAGAAACGAGAATTTTTCTCCATTGGCACGGGCATGGAAATTAGTATTCAGATACCGATTTCAAAAACTAGCAACTTGGAAGCTATAGACACGGTGATAGTAAAACCTCACGACGTATTCACTCCAAACTGATTATGCAGTGAGACATTTTGTAACGATCTGCAACTCGCAATGGACATGCACTCTGTAACACTCGGAATTTAATGTAACTGATCTTGAAAAATCATGAAAATTTAAAATGAATCACACAAAAATTTTAATTTTAATATTCAAGTGGTTTTGAGAAAATCGAGTTAGATTTAAAATCACATCACGCTGCCGGATGCATTCTTCCTACTTTCTCTTTGAATTTGTTGACCCAACAAGTAAGTGGCAGAATTATTTTTAAAATCCTTTTTCACATGTTAAACATAATTTTTTTATCAATTAAAATAATCATTTTATCCTAATGTGAATGATACAATGAATGCATGTGCATTGTACGTACAGTCATCAAAACTAAAGCTTTTGAGGAAGACATTAAGTTGGAGAGTAAAAAATATACAGATTTAACTCTCCAGATTCTAAAATGAGATACAAGACTCTCTCCGCCCTTAAATCTGAGTTGGTATCATTATTATCATTAGAAAACATATCCATACCATGCAAACAGTTCCAGGAAATTGTGTGAATGATCATAAAACGGAATGTTCCATATTATTTACAACCCATACTGCCTCATCTTTCTCTTGACTATCTACCACCATGCCCAGGACAATGCAAGAGAGCTTTGAATATTTATAAAAAAAATCACTCCGGATTCTGGATAACCCCTTAGCGTGAGAAGAGACACTGTCAGATGCCCCAGTTTCCCCCACCGTCTCTCTGTGTACAAGAGACGTATAAAGAATGATGCCAGCGTTACTTTTAAAGTGGTTCTGGGTCAGCGAAATTTCTACAATCCAACCATTTTTATTCCCTTTCTTATACAGGCCGAGAAAAAAACCCGGGTAGAGTTGGAATCCAGTGTGTCGAGGCAATTCCCAATGATATCGTATATCCTTCATAACAATACACAATGTAGAGTCAGGACTCGTTTATTTCATTCGGTTTTATGTAATAGTAGCCCATACTTGAAAGAAGGGGAAGAAGACTTTTTCTCTCCAGTTGGGAGCTCTCCAGCATGGATATAAAAAAGCCCCTTTTCCGGTTTTAAATAAGAAAAGGAAGCATTTGTCAGGGAAGAATGCCTGGAGTTTCAAACTGTAGATGGAATTGGAACGCTCTACTTGTTAAGTTTGAAATCTCTTGGAAATTCTCGTTTATTATTTTATGAACTATGGGTTTTGTAAGAGGACTGGGTTGGGTATGAGTACAACAAGTGGGTTGATGGGAATAAAGCTTTTGTAAGAGATGTTGATGAAAAAAATGTAAGCCCTTCTGGTAGATTAGTCAAGGGATGACTTGAGGGTGATTTGATTTCCCTAATTTAATAAATAGATGACATGAATCCCCGAGAAAAGAATTATGTAAATCGAGAGAGATGTCGAAATTTTCAAGATTTTTTCCCTTGATTTTCTGGCCTAATTTTTTTCTAATTCAAAATACAGAATGTGATCCAATTTCATGTAATTTGCATGCATTCATATCGCCTAAGGGGTTAGATAAGAACCATAGGTTAAAAAAATAGGTAACACAGAATCATAAAGCATTTAGTTGGCCGGAAATAAGTCCATACCTCTTGAAAAAAAAATCCTTCAGAAAAAAATTTTCTCCCCGAATCCCCGAATGCCATTTATTTATGAAGGACCTCAAGAGACCAATTCTTCCTTCTTGTTTCTCTACAAGGGGATCTTAAATCTGTAGATTTTAGATCTCAAAAAACAGACCCAGCAACTCGTCATCTCGATGTCCCCATTAAAGGATATTAAAAGTCCCATAAAGCTCTCAAAAGACAGACCAATTTTCTAATAATAATCTTGGAAACTTCGCTGATATCATTAGGAACAAGTGTGTATCCCACATTACCTACAAGCCAACCACCACCACCAGTCCCATTTACTTCCAACAACTCCTGAGACGTACGAGATCCATGCGGTGATTCATTCCCTACGCCTATGGTCACATTCTTCCAAGCCCATTATAGATACATAAAAGATCAGAGGCCGAGCTACTCCACAACTTTCCCATCCAACCCATTTCACATCTTCGACTGAGGACCCAAGCTGCAGCTTTCAGATCTTGAGATGGTGTGTATTCACACGAACGGGGACAGTGTCAGAAAACGCATCATTCGTTTAATTCAATTTCCTCCCATCCACACTTTACTTTGGCATGGGACCAAAGACCATTTACGCTCAGTGGTGTTGATTATACAGTCACACTGACTCTCATTCCGTACCACGTATCCTACCGCTTATTGGTCGTGGTGGTGGTGGATTTATCTATAATATTATTATACTCCACCAACAACATGCCACAAGTCAAACCAATATTACCACAAACTAAAACGGAGATAAATGAGACAAGTTGCTCTCACATAATTCCCACAAAGTTTCTCTCTCTCTCCATAATAATAGCAAATCACTTTGTAGGATTTAGGAGACCCCAATTCTGAACAGACCACATGAATCTTCATTTAAGCCCTACAGGACACCTCATCTCGGATTCCTCCAGCATTCCGGAAGATAACAACTGGATAAACATAATGCAACGATAAGCCCCTTTACATCTTATTTTGACTTTATTATAATCTTGGCCCCTCCCTTGTCTCCTCGAAAGTTGTACCACAGTGGTACCCATTTGAAAGACTAAGCCTTTAGGTGTCAGAGGACAAGGACACAGAGTCCTAGGGCAAGATTAACAGTCAGGTTGGGTCCGGCTGTATGCAGGGTGTACCAAATAGATCGGGGACATTGATTTTGATGGTTCTCTTAGGAATGGTCAGTGTAGATGGACGCTGGTCTCTGATAGCATCAGTCTTTGTGAGAGTCTTGTGTGCTCTGGAATGCAACTCGGAGACTACACGTTTCGATTGTATTTTTGGGACTTGAGGTAGCAGAGTATTGGAATTTAGGTTAGCTTATCCAAGGAGCGGAGTTTATTTTACTCCAAATCCATCTGTCCCTTTTGCCACAACTTGTCCGGGGTGGAATGTTTTCGAAAACATTGAAATGTTAAACTTGGGAGATTTTTCTAGGAATTTTTAGATGTAGTATTAATCTCCCATAATTTAGATACGTTGATTCCCATCATAACAGACATAATTAATATCTTTCATCAAAATTTAAAAAAAAAAGAATAGCTAGTTTAAATTTATTAAAATAATTAAAAAATTCCAAATTTGAATTTTCATGATGCTTCTAAAGTATTTTTGTATTTGTCAGCTAGCTTGAGGCATTTCTCTACAAGCCCAATGTGGAAAGAACCAAATTCATTTCATCTTTCCATACTGCGGAATAACTTGGTGATCTGTGTCATTCTACTCAGAATTGTTGTCCCACTTAACCCTTCAGATATGGGAAAGGGCCAAGGGCCTACAAATCTTGAGCTATTGAAGTGCCAAGCTACTTTTTCAAATCATCTAGAGAAATAAATTGGAATATATAAGAAATTGGAAACTGAAACTGAAAGATGTACTGCAAAGACAACATAATTTAGATGGCAATGGGCAAACTTGTTGACAAGCTCAAAAGCTTCCATCCTAGATCGGATTAATTTTTTTTACCATTAGGGGGGACGCCCAAAGTCCAAGTATTTTACGTACATGCTGGGAAAAAATCTGCTTCCATCATGCATCTACAATTCTTGACTGCAGACAGACTCAAGATACATGCACCAAGGATTCAAGATTAGTTTAGATTTTACACTTGATTTGACTCGTTGACATTCAAGGAGATGCTGAAATCCAACATACCCCGTAGGGGGACAAATGCCACTTGCAAAAGAATTCAAATTGCATCTCTGACAGATTTTATTCAACCGTTGCACATTTTTATGCTAAAATCCCAAAGGTTCCAAGGGAAAATTTACACATAGTCAACACGTGTTACATTGTACGTGGTGCATGTAGGGTCTAAAAACTCTAAATAAAAACTAAGTGTTTTCTTAAGAGTCATTCCTGTCATCTCCAAGAGCTTAATCTTTCCGAATCTTTTTCCCCAAGTGACTGGAAAGGAGTAGCTTTACCGAAATTTTATAAATCTCAGCCTAGGAGAAAACCCATGCTAATTTTAATGACATTGGACAAGGTTCTTATTCCTAATGCAGAATCGTGTCCAATTAAAAGATATCGTACAAAAAAAATAACACTGTACCCGAATGAAAGGGAAGTGGATCTCTCAGTAAATCTTGGCTGCCCCAAGGACAAAGATTTAAGCTCAAAGATCTAAAAACACAAGTAAGAATGGAAAGGGCTTCTTCCACCAATTTCCTCTCCGGCCAAGAAGAACTCCTTTCCACACCTCCAATCATTTAAATAACCTTAACGACCTCTTCTCCAGACATGAATAGCTTTCTCGTATACTTTACGATGGAATTTAAATGACAGCGGCAATAGTTTACTGGATATGCTCCCAATACATTTCTAACAAAAACCTTGTTCGTAAAGGACGAGAACCTACATCACTAGAAGTACCCTTAAATGTCCTTTAAAATGTATTCAACCCAAAAGCCTCAGCCTTCGGTCTCCCAAGTCTCCTTTACAAAGTTGTGTAACATAACGTGGGGACGAATAGCTTGTCAGATAAGATCATATCTTCTAGTAACATGTCCCATACTAAAGTTGAATTTTTGTGTTTAAATTATGGCCCTACTACTCACTTCTGTACAGAACTTTCAACGTCCCAGCCTCTCACTCTTGCCGTATCCAAAATTCATGCAATTTCTATAAAGGGTTAGCATATAGAGGAAATCAGAGCAAGGGAAACTTCTCAAAGACGTCCCAACCTCTGAATACCAAAATCCAAGGAAACTCTGAAGGAACTTGGACATCTGAGCACTGCAAACTGCCAATAACTGCGGGGAGTACCCTCGGGCATTCAAGTCTTGAAAAGAAAGGCATTTCCAGTGTAAAATCACCATGATTTCCCCACTAACTGTTTTATATAAATATAAAGGTGAAGAATGGGATGAGTCAGAGGGGACCGGAAGGAACTATGGCTTACGGGGTATCGACATCAAAGTATCATAAAAAATAAGAGTGAACATCCCCCGGGTTTTCCACTTGAATTCAACTTTTGAAACTTTTCTATAAGGGATCAATAGTGTTTGTGTTGGGCATTGGTCTCTAGTGTCTCCAATTCTTGTAACAAAAGTTACTTTGAACTAGAGTAGGAGGATTAGCTCTTCGTGGAAGTATCCGTAGTTGTCTTGAGTGTTCTCAACGCACAAAAGTTTCGGACACAACAAAAATAGTTCAGAGTCAGAGCTTCTCTAATGTGTTTCAAATAAACACAATGTCGAGTTTCGGACTGGCTTTCAGAGTATTGCCAAGAATTTTACAGTAGTAGCCATAGATGGGGAAATTATCTACCCACAGCTATCGTGCCCTACTGCCTCATAGGTGATTGTGCCCCTTCGGCCCATCTATGGCGTAGACGGGCAAATTATCGGCCCACAAAGCTGCCCTTGTTTCATTTCTCTGCCTCATTTGTGTCCGAGGGTAATTTGCCCATGAATGGAACTGCAGCAAGGATCTGTCTCAATGCCCTACATAGTCCACAGATTACCTTGTTTGAAAGTTTGAGACATAAAATGTGGCTTGTGGGTGAAAGGGATGTATTTGTGTGATCTGAAGAGAAAGTAATTTGTATCATCCTTGGTCATTGAATTTCAAGAAAGTCATTCTGGAAATGCACTTTTGTGGTAGACTAATGGCTTGAGTAGTTTTGGAGACTTCCTGGAGGGATAACAAATGAAGGGGTTGCAATTCAGAGGTAAATTTATGGCTACTTTTTCCAGTATATCATCCCAAGGGAAAAAACTTTGGCTAATAAAGGTACATACAAATTTTGGAATTTATTGAGAAATTTAGTAGCTTTAGATCACGTTAAAAAGTTATATGAATAAATATGGCATTAACGAGTAAATAGTTTGATTTTTTCGAATGGCTTTGCAAGCCTATTGGAAAATGTCCATCGGGCCTGGCATCAAAAACCTGTCCATTTTCTGCAAGTGACGTTTGGTGTTTATCGGGGATGACCTACTGTCTACAACACTATCAAATACCACCAGTCAGGATGCCAACAAGTTTCTAAAAAAACACAGGAAGCATTTCCCATAAGAAGCCTTAGCAGAGAGTCTGGAGCCTCCCGGAAATCAAATACATAAATACAACAGATACAGCCCAAATGCTGTACCGCAAATCCTGATTGTCTTGAACAAGAAGTACGATGAACTTTTTTGGCAGTAATAGCAAATAGTTAGTAAAAGAATCATGCCCCCCCCCAGCCTTGTGTCCAGTCAGTCGGACGGTCCACAATAAATTACAACTCTTTTAGGCTCTCAGTTTTCTCAGTTTCTCGTGGTCACACCGGTCTAGCAACTATTGATTGAGCTTGTGTGTTGAAAATACTTTTTGCTGCTTCATAAGTTCCTACTTGGGAACACTAACAGAAAGAACTTCCACTTCCAGATGCTTCTGTTGAAAACATACGATAGTATTTGCAAAACTTACGATGACATGGGGGGTTTTGGGATTCCGAACATCTTTGAAGGTTGATGCCCACGCCATGTGCATCGCATTCGCACATCACACACACACACCTATCCAATGCAATAACAATAGTCTTGAATTGTCAAGTCTTATGAAACTCTATAGCTGAACTATGTTGTTGTTGAAAGGAATTTATATCTTATTTTACCTCCCCTGGCATTGGAAAAGTAGGCAAACAGTTGCTTTCTCAAGAAATGTTTGAAACAGATCCTCAAATACTTACAGCCCCGGGGGTTAAAAATGACACAAGGTGGATAACAATGAGACGGAAATAGTAAGGAATAAGTTATAACTGTACAATGACGCTTATTTTTATAATCCTCCTTCGCACAAGACGCACATGAGAAATTGCAATAATATTTTTCATATTTTGCTACTGCCTCTAACACAATGTGTAATTCAGTATTTTGCCTGTACTATCACAATACTAAAAAAATTTCTTCGTATCGCTAAAAAAAATCCAACGATAAATTATTCAATTCAAAATTTAAATTTTCTCAAGTAAGCCCAAGGATTTTTTTGCTCGTTATTGTCTGCACACGATTCGCCTTTCTATTCTAAGTACACTCTAAATTCAATTTCAAAGGACGCCAATGCGACCCTGGAATTTTTTTGGAATTCGGACAACTCCGTAGTAAAACCGGGTATTTTATTTTATCCTAATGGCCAAGAAACGTAAATATTTTTCTCCACCAGGATGAACAATAGATAAGAAATCCCCGGATATCAATAATTTACAACGGAAGGCCCTTGCGTGTTCCTCCATAATCATCCGGAACCCATCAAGAATGCACTTCTCCCGTCTCTCTTAATTTAATGCTTTGGGAAATATAGGCCAGAGAGGAAATGATCAAAATTTAGGGGAACTTCAATGTGTTATCTCTTAAGATGTTGTACTAGAAAAAACTAATCCTGCTCCAACCTTCCCATACCATTGTGAGCAAGCATAACTCACACCAGAACATTGAGAACATTTCTTCAGGCCAAAGAAGTTGGACTTAAATTGCACTTTTTTGATTTATATGAACCATCTGCACTCTCGCTTCTCCAGCCTTGGTCTACCCGGTCTACCCCCTACTACCCGGATGATATTTATTCTGCATTTTCTCTCTCTCTTGTTCTTCCTTCATTTTAATTAACCCAAGACCGATATCAATAGACAAACTGTCTCTGCCTATCCGATCCAATATACAGCCAGTTAAATTAGAGCATTTAAAAAAATCGTATGCAAAATCTTTCATGCTGCTCCTATCCTTGCTTGACTCTTGGAGCGGCTGAACTAGGCTGTGAGAGTTGGGACGTGAAATCACCCGAGGTTCGAGAGACTGTGTGTATTTGGCAGCCGAGGTGGGCGGGGTAGGTTAGGGAATAAATTATGACTTTCAGAAACATTCCTTGTAAATTCAGCTCTTATTTTAAATAAATCATGTTTTGTATTACATATACTTTCCCTACACGGTGTACGTACGGCGTAGGCAAGGCACTCTTGGACAGATTATATGTCCCAATTCATGGGTTAATGATCCTTAAAAGCTGAGGCAGCAGAGCGGAGGAAGAATCCACATTTTTAACAACTAAAACTTGGGCCATTTTAGAATTCATGCAGATTGTAGACCCAGGTCGTAGCTTATGCTACATAACTCTACAAGGAGAGAGAAGTGGTGGTGGCAGTGGTAGTAAATCCAGAGAGCTTCAATTCATTCACTTTTCCAGCTCTAATTGCTTAAGCTCCGAAAATCTAATTTATTCCCAAGTGTAATTCCTCCAGGATAATTTGAGCCCCCAAAAATTCAGGGGAAAAGATTGCTTCTATATTTTGTACACAAAAGACTTGGTTGGATAATCCAGTTTTCTCTAAAACTTCCTAGAAAGCTTTCCCTGAACATCATAAAAAGATGAAAGAAGGTGAGGGCAGAGTTTGGGGGGACTCGGTAAATTCGCAAGATTTCTGAACGTTGTCAAGGAATCATGGTAAATTCGTACCGGAAAATACATACCCGGAAAATTCATACCCGGTAAATACGTACCCATGGTAAATTCGTACCCG